>JZKD02S0654688.1:4996-15544 GCA_000966675.3 Picea glauca | reverse complement strand
ATTATCCTTTTACGATAGCTAATTAATTATATATAATTGTAAGGATATGAGTTATTTTATCAACAATATTATATGAAGAACATATACGATATAAATAAAATATTCTTCTTTTAAAAATTTCATCATAAATATACAATAAAATTTAAAATATACAACATTAAAAAATGTATCGTTATTATTAATCAGTATAGAAACAGCAGTATAGAAACGACATTAATATTGAAACAACAGTATAGAAACAACATTATAGAAATGTATCGTTAATATTGAAACAACAATATAGAAACGACATTATAGAAATGTATCGTTAATATTGAAACAACAGTATAGAAACAGCATTATAGAAAGGTATCGTTAATATTGAAACAACAGTATAGAAACGGCATTATAGAAATGTATCGTTACTATTGAAACAGTAGTATAGAAACAACATTAACCAATTATTGAAACAGTAGTATGGAAACAACATATTGAAACGGTATTGACCGATTATTGGAACAACAATATTGAAACGGTATGAACCAAATATTGAAACAACAATATGGGAACAACAGTATTGAAACGACAATATTTATGATGATATTAATCGCTATCATGGGAAACACAATTGTCAACGATAATACTTTGTAAGTCAATAAACAATATAAGCTGTAAGGAGTAACCACGCACCGTAATAAATTAAAGACGCACGCAACAAGGCAATAACCACGCATGGAGATATCCATGCATGTGTTGGAGGTTCACCGGGTCAAAACGCAGACCAGAGATTGGGGAAAGACGCACTCAGTTAGGAAAAACGAATGACACACGCAACAAGTCATAAGCGAAATAAACACCCAGGAATGGAACGAACACCCAGCAGTCAACACCCAGGTAATAAAGGAAATACATAACTCCAATCAAAGTGGGGACAGAGAATAAATACGCCCCCATCGAAAGGTAAATACAGTCACACAAAAAGAAAACCCTGGATGTGGACAGAACACACCGTCCTCCTTCAGTCCATTCCATAACCAATCGGAAGGTGGATTTGAAACGCATCCTGATGAAGGAAAACGAGGGCTGATTGACAGGAAAACGACGCCTCAAATGAGGTAACAACACGCAGCAATCAATGCCCGTCTCGAACAATGAAGGCCAATTAAAACGCCAAGATGTCAACGGCCAATAAATGCCCATTATCAGATGCTAAGACTCTCCCAAGACAAGAGGCAAAAAAAAACGCCCAATATCATTAACAGAACGCAGATGGGTGAGCGTGTACACCACAGTTCAGACACCCAATATCAAAAATTTCAGATTAGCCAACATGCAAAACACACTGTTTATTCAACACCCATTAGCAGTATACAAACGCCCCATTCTAACAGTGGCGAAAACGCCCCAAAACAAAAGGAAAATGTAGCTTATAACTGCCCCTCTATACAGTAAAAAAAATGCAGATCATTAGGTAAAATGTTGTTCAAGAACGCCCAACTGTCATGTAAAAGAACGTAGATGATGAAGCCCTTAAACTCAGATCAATCGCCCCATATCATTTAAAAACACAGACTTTAAAACACATATCATAAACACAATGCAGATTATTAAAAACGCAGATGACTTAGAAACAATCAACAAGTTCCAACGAAATGTCAACGATTTTGTGAGCATGCAAAATCCATCCAATGCAACTAAATTGCAGCAATGATCAATGAAGGACCCAACGAAATGCCAACTACCAAGAAATCAATTTCGACCATTTCCAGAATACAAGCGATTTTCATTAGATGATTCCAGTAACTCAATACACAGTCCTAAATTATAACATCCATCGTTTTATACAGTCAAGGTCGTCAATAAAAGATATAACAACGATATTGAACATTACACATTACCGCACCATCATTTAATTTGCACAGTCCATATTTCGGCAGAAAGATTTCATACAATCAGAGCGACAAATGGAAGGGAAAATACAGCATAAATAACATCCAAATTTCCGAATAGAAAAGTGCATTCTACTTCACCAATTAATTTCATACCGTTGCCTTTGCTTGCCTCGGATGACGTCCCACGCTCCGTGCCGCTTCCCTCGCTCCTTGCCGCTTCTCTCGATCTGTGCCGCTTCTCTTGCTCCATGCCACTTCTGCTTGCCGACCAAAGAAGGCTCACCGGTACCTCCCAACCAAACGCTAGGGGTACTCTGCTTCCCCCTTATCCCCCCGAGCCGCAAAGGGGCCACACAAGAACCAGAGATAGACTAGCGTCTCAGCTCGCGTCCACGGCTGAGCTACCACTCCAACACAGCTGAGATACACCCAACTCCTCACAAGAAAATCCGTCAAACCACAATTCGGCAGCGTAACGTTACGCTAACCGTTCCCCCTCTTCCTCCAATTTTCCCTTCTCTTATAGAAATTTCAGACCCACCTACTTTCCTAAATTATTATTTAATTAATTTTTAAATGACAAATCTCAGAACATTCTCAGCCATCCAAGTGTCGCTCATCCCTATGGTTCTCCAAAATTAAATTCTTTTTATTAAGTAAAAGACTAAATTCCCTCACTCCCCCAAAATCGCTCCTTAAATTTCTCCTAGGGTTCCTATATCCCCTCTCATGATTTTAATCACTTTCCTAAAATGAAGTTCTGAAATTTAGTAATTCCTTAAATGTTGATTCCTTTTTTATTTTTACCCTATGTCTCCTACTTTCCAATTTTTTTAAGTTTCCTAATTCCAAGTTTCCTTATTTTTATTTTTATTTTTAAATTTTTCTTTTATTTCTCTCTTTCCATTATTTATTATTATTATTTTTTTCTGTTAAAACCCCCAAATGATAAATGCTCTTAATATTCTTTTCAATATATAAACAAATATTATTATTATTATTATTATTATTTTAAATCCTAAATTTTATACTCCCCTCTTTAATACTTTTTAATTCCCCTTTATAATTTAAACGCCATGGGTTTCACTTAAATTAACCCCCTCATTACTTTACCCCCTTTACTTTTTAGAAGACTTTAATTAACTCCTAGGTGGGTGTTAGTTTACGCCCTAGGTTTATTTTTGGAGGATCTTTTCTTAGGGCTGGTCAAATTTATCTTAGAGATGTTTTAATCTAGGTTTGATTTGAACAGGGAGACAAATTTAATTAGGGGAGTCGTTTTTTTTTTAAGAATTTTATCCGGCGTTAAGGTCTAGGGTCATCCAGGTTGTCTCATCATCATCATCAATGCGACGTGCCCTTCAGGACGCACTATGTGCTCCAAGGGTGCCACTCGCCTTGTTTTCTTCGGTTGCGCGACGTGCCCTTCAGGATGCACCACGTGCTCCAAGGGTGCCACTCGCTGATTTTCATTTCTTTGTGCAACGTGCCCTTCAGGATACACCACATGCTCCAAGGGTGCCACGCGCTGGCTTGACAGATTGGTAGACTCTATAACCCCTGGAGTCAACACTCCGCCATGTGAGCTTGTGGGAGACTAAGGGTTCTAAGGAATAAGGCCCCCGCCTTATTGCGCGCCCCTTAGAATCATCATGAGTGACTGTCGCAGTCTGCCCTCACAGCATCGCGAATCATATCGAACTAGGTAATCGTTAACCTACAGTTCGAGCCACGACGGGAGTGCTAGTAGGCTGTGGCAGGGATGTTTTCCACACCTCTCCCTCAATTTCTCTGGAACTCATGTGTGGCCCCTTTACTCCATATGTGATTCTTGGTCAGCAAGCTATCGTAAGCTTGCATCATCAACCACCATGTCAGATCATGTCAACCACATATCATAAAATAAATAGCATATCATCAAAACAAAACAATATCACTGTAAATGAAACGACCCAAATAGCCCACTCCCTGACTCAATCCGGAGTCCAAGGGAGTTCCCCGATGCCTCTACATCCTCAAGGTCCGAACCCTGCACACTCAATGAAACTAAGTCAGCAGCACCTGTCTTCATCAATGTAGTAAAAACATCCTGTCATATAACTTAACGCATCATAATGAAAGAAAAAAATTTATCATCATAAAAATCCAGATCACTTGCGAGCAAGTGTCCTCAAAGAATAAGTTTGGTAAGTGCGCCAGAGCAGGATGTTACAAGCTCAGCCTTGCGAGGTGAGCTGGGGAGCTAGACGTACCATCTGGATAGTGTGTGGCCCCTTTGCGGCTCGGGGGGCTAAGGGGGAAGAAGAGTACCCCTAGCGATTGGCTGGGAGGTACCGGTGAGGTCTCGACGGTCGGCGAGTGGGAGCGGCAAGGAGCACGGGATGTCATTCGAGGCGGGCGTTAAGGAAATGATATGTTGTTTTTTATTGTAGAATAGAATGAATTAGTATTATGATTTAGATCTACAGATGTATTGGGTAGGTAAACTGTTGGTTAGCTTACATCCTTCAGTACGGCCTTGGCATTGGGTCATTCTGTTTCCTTGTTTTTATTTTTTGTGCCTTGAATGTAAGGAACTTATCTTTGAACTACGTCCTTTAATGACCTACATTGCTTTCTTCAAACTTGAGAATCGAGTCTGTTGGGTTCCAATCCTTTGTTATTAAGGAAATAGATGCCTAGACCCTATTGAAGAGATTGAAATCTGTGTCAGGGTATTTCAGAGCTAGCTTGTACAAAAACTGAGTTGATCATGGAAATTTGGAATCATGCGAGGTAGAGGAAGGTTTGCATACAGAGTAATAAATGAATTATGTCACTTGGGACTTGTGTTGATACCATGAATTTTTCCATGGAATATGATTTTCCCAAAATAAAATAATTCGATGATTTTTTACTGTTCTTGCTTATTTTATTTTTATTGTTAATTTTAGTAATTTTGTCCCTTCTGCTCGAGGGGATTACTTATAATTGACCGCCCCCTTTTTTTTCTTTTTCCATTAATTTCGTTGACAACGTTTTTCGTTGCCAGGAATTCCTAGATGACTATGTATTCATTGGGAACCCGTAGATGCTCGCAAGTGAATGAGAGGCACGACTTTCTGCCCTACGATTATAGTTTTTTTTTTTTCCCTTCTTCTAAATTCTCTGAGTAAGGTTTGGTTTTGTCGTGGGGTATTGGTAATTTATTGAGGCATGCCTGAGTGACCCCATGTTCCTGTTTCTCACAACAATGCACTCCCCATAGCATTTGGTAATTTTATATACATGCACAACGATTTGTATTGTTTGTGTTTTTATAAGCTTTGTAAATCGTGTCCACTGCCTGCATGGTAAAGGCAATTTATAAAACCTACGAACTCACAACATTTTCTTTTGACTGTTGTTCGATGCCGACTGAGGCGAGTGGGTGGCAGCGACTTTTGGGTGGACTATTTTGCTATTTAGACTATGACTTGGAACCTGGTTGTTGCCAGCATTTACACGTCGTTTCACCACCAATTAGTGCCCACAACTGTAACGTCGCGCGGGAGTACTCCCGACTAACCGCCTGGGTACAACCTTTATTTCCCACATGGATGACCATGATTTCCTTCCTTTGATTCGCCTACCATAAAACCTTCCTGGTGCATCTCTGCATAGCGCTCTGCCTTACAATCTTTAGTGGCAAATGAACATCCTCGGATGAGCTTCTGTAGCATTTATTTTTAATTGACAACTTCATAAAAAAAAAAAAAATCGAAACCCCTTCTGGCGCGCCGTACAACATTTTCAAATTCCTCACTGACAGCCCTTGTGTAGCGTGAGGATTCTGGTACAACGTTTTTCCCCTTAAACCGCTAGTGGCTTCTTACTTGGCTTGGGACTCCTCCCAAGTTTTTTGTTTCTAAAAAGAAAACAACTTCAGTTGCCATACCATTTAAATGCCACGTCCTTGGCTTGCTCGGTTGCCCAGTTACGGAAATCTAAAATGCTTGTTTCTTTTCCCTTTTATTTATTTAATGGTAGCTGGTAAATAGATGTTGTCAAACGGTTGAATAATCAAGGATATTTTAAGTTGGTAGTTTTTATTGTATTTTTGTTTCTAATGATTAACGCACGTTCATAACACTGGGAAAATATTTTATTTATAATTCTATATTTAAGACTGTTAGATAGCACTGGAAAGGATTTTATTAGAATGATGAGTAAACAAGGTAGCTTGTAATTTTATTTGCTAGATGATAATTTTTTCATTGAGACTATTTAATTAATGTGGAATGATTTATAAATATAGAGGTAACAAGTATTATATAAACTTGGTAGTGATGATTAGTATTAAAATAATGAGTTGTTAATAATAGTATAAATGCTTTTATTGATAATTGGTTAAATTTCGATTGGTTATATGATTAAGTTTTGATTTAACAAGTTTCCACAAATAGTTGTGAGTCATGTCAATTTAGGAGTTGGACCGGGATAAACCAGACTTGAATTTAGAGTTGTCATTATCTTGTAATTTGATTGTTATTATTGCAAGGTTATCATAATATAGATGGTGATGTGGTTATGATTAGTCATTGAAACTTTATTGTATTGGTAGCATGCAAGAAGTATTGTGATTGATAATTTAATTGCAGAGTCATCGTAATATAAGATGTGATGTTGTTATGGTAATGTTATTGTAATTTTATGGTATAGGTAACATATAAGATGTATTGAGATGATTAATTTAATTGCGGAGTTATTTTAATGGTAGCGTAATGTTGTTATTATTTTATGGTAATGTTGTTGAGATTGTGTTGAATTTTTAACATATAATGTAATGTCATTAAACTAAGTACAATCAGTTGCTATGAGTTAGTAATTAGGGAACATCGATTAATGGAATTTAAATGGAGTAGCTGGTCTGAAATTAATGCCCATTTTAGTTATAGTAATGTGTGGTTAATTAAAGTTAATGTACTATGAATTACAGTAAAGTTTACTCTCACCCTTGGTTTAATTGAATTTGATTGATAGAACAAATCTTAGTTAATCATTGATGTTGGTAGATTTAGCATTTTTAGTTCCGGTATTGATTGTGTCGGGCGGGATGTAGACACCTCCATGTTCCTCAGAACAGTCGCCAGCCCTGAGACCTTAAATGGTTAAAATCGATGGGAACCTGGGCTTGAGCAGTGATTATGTGTCTTGGGGGTCCTAACAATTGCAGGGTAGGACGGGCAGGTAGTCAGTCATATTATTGTCTGTTCATTGTCATTCTTTGCTTGCAAAGGTTTATGTGCGTCTTAGATCTCTATGTTTTCATTGCATTGCATGCATCATGTTCATCGTCGTATGGCGACATTGAGTCGAATGTATTTATTATCCTTGTACACACGCACATAGACACACACCAAAAAAAAAATTGCACTTGTTATAAGAGGTTGTCACCGTAACGAGGAGGTTCGTTACAAAACTCTAACTAGATGACTTGTATTCATGGGATAGGTAGTAGTGGTGTGGATTATGTGATATATGATATCCCCATTTCCAACAAAATATTAACTTTTCACCTTTTAAATGACCATGAACCCGAATCAGATCATAGAACTTAAACCCTAACTATAAACATTTCCATGCACAAGAGCCCCATTAAAGAAAATTATAATAATCAAAGGCATCTTCTTTTTGACAAAAGTAAAGTTGATATTTTCTTAAAGGATTTAAATAGTGAATTACATCTCCTAAGTTATAAGGAAAAAATTGATGCCCTCTATATTAATTTTACAACTACCCTTTCCACTTCTACTAACAAGTTATCTTTCCAAGTGCCCTGTAAAAAAAATAATTGAACAACCAACCCTTGGTATGATAATTAATGTAAGATTTCTAGGAAATCCATTAGAGATGCTTTTGATGAGTCCTTAAAACATGATAAGATAAATACATACAAATCCCTGTGTAACAGGGAAAAAAGGTATTATATAAATAAAAGACAAAAGAGAATTTTACAATGATGTGAGCTTGATCCTAAGAAGTTTTGGAGAAAAATTATAATTCACAATACTAAATAAAACAATATGATTCCCTTAAGGGACTGAATTTCATATCTTAAAAGTATTTATCAGTTCCCTAATTCCATGGACACCATTCTTATTGTTCCTACATAGGATGAAGTTTTTTCTATGGATGACATAGAGTTCAGGGTTGAACTACTTGAAAATGGGAAAGATAAACACATTGAAGGCTACCTTGCTAATTTTTTAAAAATTGGACAATTTATCATCCTCCATCACATACCAAAGCTCTTCAATTTAGCAATCAACCAGGGCTTCCCTAAACCATGGACAAAGAAGCCTCATTGTACCTAATTTTAAAAATGGGGATAGAAATATTCCCTCTAATTATAGGACCATTATGATTGGCCTGATTTTAACCAAGCTATATGGAATTATTTTGGAAAAAAAAGATTAGCCTATGGCTAGAAAGTCACGCTAAAAGAGATAAAGGACATTCCATATTTAGGAGATATCATTCAACTACGGACCATATTGTTACCCTTAGGATCATTGTAGAGGTTTTATGTAATACTAAAACCAATCTTTTGTGTTTTTCTATTGACTTTAGAAATTTTGTTCACATAGTACCTAGAAAAAACCTTTGGGATAGCTTGGAAGAGACAAAAGTGCCTTTCAAGTTGAGTATTGTTTCAATAAGGTTGTATGAGAACACTATTGCCAAGTTTAAGAACACTCATAGTTGGTCAAAAGAAATTAACTACAATATTGGAGTCAAGAAAGGTTGTCCCTTGTCCCCTACCCTTTTTGTCATAAAACATGAACAAGTTAGAAGATTGTTTGGAAACAACAGGTTTTGTCGGTCAAATCTCACTAGTATATTCATCAATCTTCTTCTTTATGATGATGGTATCGTTCTTATGAGGACAAGTCCGTCGATCATGGAAAAGAACTAATAATCCTCAAGTAGTTTTGCTCCAATATGGGTATGATTGTTAATACTGACAAAACAAAGGTCATGATCATTAAATCCAATAAGATCACATATGATACTTTCATACATGAGAAAAAAAACTTGGAGGAAGTGAATTAATAGAAATATCTTGGAATCGATATTGACCACAAGTTCAACTAGAATTACAGTATAGAGAAAATGATAAATGGAGGATGAAAAACTTATTATGGACTTGAAAACAATAGTAAATCAGTCAATCCTTGGATACAGGATAAGAAAAAACTCCTCTTTGATACTCTTGTTACTCTCATTATTCTATACGAATGTGAATTTTGGTGATGTGAGATTCATGGAGAAAGATAGAGAAGATAAAAAAGAACTTTATAATATTTAATCTCAAAATTAATGGAAATATACCCTACCATATCCTCCCCTTTGAGGAAATCCTTTCCTGCATTGGGATCACAACTATGACTAGATACCTATTGGATAAGAAAAAGTTAAAAAAAAAGAGACAATAAGCTTCCTAAAATTGCTTCAATCTCTAGCCAAAACCACCTTTGACTCAAGAGGGGATGGCATAAAAATGCCCACTCTTGGCTAAGCCATTGGGGAATAACATAATATATCGTTTTGCAGAATAACTTGGATACCATTAAAAATATTATTCAATCAAAATTTAAGGAGAAAATGTTGTGTGATAAAGACTTAGATGAAAAAAGAAAATTAAGGTATTATAAGGAGGCAATCAACCATAATCTAGAAGATAAAAAAAAAATCTCTTTATTTTGACAAGTGTAAAAGAAAAAATAAGTATTGCTAAAATAAGAAAAATTCTCATGAGCTCCATAGTCAAATTGGGCATTGGTTAATTCCTAAAATGCATTGGGATGAAAGAGTGTGTCACCTTTGTGACATTAAGAGGGTTGAAAATCAAAATAACTTACTCTTATATTGTCCATCCTATACCTAGATTAGATCTCAATTTTAAAATATGTGTCACACTACCAACCTTCCTAACATTTAAACTCAACAAAACTATGATGATCTTGAAAAGCTTCTCTTAATGCTTTTTAAGCACAGAAACAAAATTCTAAAGAATTTAAAGTAATCCCTTACTTTTTAAAGGTTCAATAGAACAATTTAACATCATATTCTTCATCATCATTATTAAAATCTATATATTATGTTAAGTTTTTCTGTATAATTTTTGAAATCAATGTATATAAACAATTCACATTATATGATGAATCATATATTAAACCATTTTATATTACACTATTATAATGAATTATATCAATTTGGATTTTGAAATTTAAATATAATTAAAAAATAATATTTTTCTTAAACTATTAATAAAATTAATAAATTATTACAATTTTCAATCATTTTTAAATTTGATAATTACAATTTTTTATACTTCTTCTAAATTTTTATAGTAAAAATCCCCACAACAATAATCAAATCATAATTATAAAAAAATTTAATATCATAATTCTCAAACTAACCAATAGCTAATTATGTTAAAATTATAATTCTCATTTATCAATAACTAATTACATTGAAAGATGTATACCTATTGACAATGAGCATAATTAATCACCTTTTAATCTAAAATTCTAATCTGATGGATAAGAATTGAAGATGCTGGCATATTCTTAGTCATCCTCCCAAATCAATGAATGTGATTTCCTCTTCATAACTTCTTTGTATTTTTGAATGCATCCGTTAACCTGTTTAC
>JZKD02S0654677.1:0-15544 GCA_000966675.3 Picea glauca | reverse complement strand
TGTCACAAGTTTTATTATTATTATTATTATTATTATTATTATTACAAGAAGTATCACTTAGACATAGATTTGATTTTCCTACGTTGGGTGACATTTTATTAGGGAAATTGTTTTTAAATATTTCTTATCACATTATTCATTCTAAGTCCATCTAGGTTTATTCACTTATTAGTTAACAATGTGACATGCCCTTCAAGATGCACTAGGTGTTCCAAGGGTGCCACTTGCCTCTCACCTCTTGACTGACTTGGTAGACATAAAAAACCCATGGAGTCAATACTATGCCAGGTGATCTTGCAGGAGACTAAGGGCCTCTAAGGAATAAGGCCCCTGCCTTATTACGTGCCCTTTAGAATCATCATGAGCGACTGTCAGAGTGTCTCCTCATGACATCGTGGGTATTATCGAACCAGGTAATCGTTAACCTATAGTTTGAGCCACAACGAGAGTATTATTAGGTTTTGGTAGGTCTACTGTCCACACCTCTCCCTCAACATCTCTAGTTATCATGCGTTACCCCTGTACTCCACATGTGAGTCTAGTTGGCAAGATATCGTCAGCCTGCATCACCAACAAATCATGTCAGAAATAAAATAAATAATCATAACATCTAATGAGGTGCACATATGTCATATCAACAATAATCAAAACCGAATAGTCCACTTCCTGACTCGATCCAGAGTCCAAGAGGTTTCATCAATGCATCTGCATCCTCGAGGTCCCAAGTCTTGCACACTCAGGAGAGCACAGTCAATATCACCTATCTATGTAAACACACAAAATAACATATCCATAATGCCTCATAATCATAATCAAACGACGAATATTATAATAATCTAGATCACTTGCAAGCAAGTGTCCTCAAAGAATAAGTTCTCTTAGTGCGCACAAGAGTAGGATATTACATACACCCCCTCTTGGTATAAACTTCATCCCAAAGTTTCACAGTATATAAGTGATGAACTAATGTGTATCATAGTATCATAAGTTTATTTATCAAAAAAATTGGAAATTGTTGGTGCATATTATATGCGTCCTCCTAGGTTGCTAAGTATAAACTATAGTTGTCTCACTGGACC
Organism: Picea glauca; assembly: GCA_000966675.3. NCBI lineage: Eukaryota > Viridiplantae > Streptophyta > Pinopsida > Pinales > Pinaceae > Picea > Picea glauca. The sequence goes on along the minus strand of JZKD02S0654677.1, from coordinate 14,465 downwards.
TTGACCTGATCTACTGTTTGACACCATAGCTATCGAATGCGATGATCTAGGATGTGGATGGGCTCAGCTGTGAGCAACCCCTCATTTGAGAACTACAAGGAAATCATGTCAATAACATGTGTATGATCACTAATGTAATGTCTCAAAACAGATACGTGAAAAACATCATGCATACACCTAAAAAAATCATGAAATGCTAGTCGATATGCCACAGGCCCCTTTCTCTCCACAATCTAGAAAGTTCACATGAACCTATGAGAGATTTTATCTCCCTTTGAAAACTTGATCAAACACTTATTCATTTTTACCCACAAGAAGAATTGATTGCCTACTTCGTAACTATAGTCGACACGACGTGCATCGACATAACTCTTCTGCCATTCCTACACTTCTTTGATCCTTTGTCTTATTGTTTGCATTTGATTTTCCATTTCTTGGATCACTTCTGGTCCCACCAGGACCCTATCTTCAATTTGATCCCAACTCAAAGGCATCTAACATGGTTTCCCATAAAGAAACTCTAAAGGCGCCAGCTTAATTGTGCTTTGGTAACTCTTGTTACAATAGAATTCTACTAGTGGCAAGAATTCTTCCCAACGCTTTTGTTGGTCCATCATGTACATGCATAACATGTCTTCCAAGATCTAGTTTCTTCGTTCAGTCTCCCCGTTAGTCTCTGGGTGATATGCCGTACTAAAGTTAAGCTGGGTCCCTAAGGCCTCTTGGAAATTAGTCCAAAATCATCTAGTAAACATCGATCCTCAATCGGATATAATCCTCTTGGGCACGTCGTGCAACCTCACAATCTCACTGATGAAAAATCTAGATATGTCAAGTACCTGATATGTTGTACGCATAGGAATAAAATGAGCACTCTTCATCAGAGTGTTGACTAACACAAAAATCAAGTCGTCTCTCCTTTTTGTCAGTGGAAATCCAAGAATGAAATCAATTGAAATAACCTCCCATTTCGATTCTGAAATAACTTTTGGCTGTAGTAATCCTGCTAGATGTTGATGTTCATCCTTTACCTACTGACATTCTAGACATCTGGCCACATAGTTGACTATGTCTTCCTTCATTCCTTTCTAGAATAATAAGGGTTTAAGGTCTGCCCTCATCTTCATGACTCCTGGGTGAGCCATGTACACTACTCTGTGAGCCTCATTTAGGATCAAACTCATCAACTCGTCGTTCGGTGGTACGTAAATCCGATTCTCAAACCTAAATAATCCATCTTCATAAAACATAAATCTTTCAAACCTTGGTACCATAATTGTGTTTTGTTTGATAAAATCCTTAACCTCTATGTACCATTCATCATCATGCTATAAAGTTAGAGTCTTTTCATGTAGATTCGTCTGAAGAGAAAATACTAAAAATATACATGGCCTCTGACTTAATGCATCTGCCACTCAGTTCATTTTTCCCTTTATGTAAGTAATATCGAAGTCATACTCGCTAAGCAATTCCAACCAACTTCGTTGTTGAGCATTCAGGTTGCTTTGTGTAAAGACGTGTTGTAGTCCACAATGGTCCATTTTAAGTTCAAATGTTTGTCCAATAAGATAGTGTTTCCAAAATTGCAAGGCATAAATAATGGCTAACAACTCCAAATCATGCATTGCATAGTTCTCCTCATGCCTTCTCAATTTCCTCGAGATGTAAGAGATCACTCGACCATCTTGCATCAAGACTCTTCCTAAGCCTTCCTTAGATGCGTTAGTTCATACAAAGAAGTTTGCATCCATGTCAGGGACCCTTAGTATCAGTGTTTTTGTCAACATATACTTGAGCCTTCGAAATGCCTCCATGCATTTCTCGGTCCAAACAAACTTCTTGTTCTTCTTCTGCAATTTTGTAATCAGATTTGATATCTTTGAGAATCCCTCGATGAACCGTTAATAGTATCTTGCTAAACCCATGAAGCTACGCACTTCCGCGACATTCGTTAGTGCAAACCATTACATAATAGCCTCTACCTATGCTAGATCCACGATGATACCTTTGTCGGAGATGACATGCCATAAGTAGTGAATCTTTGATTGATAAAATGAGCATTTGGACAATTTTCCATACAAATTGTGCTCACCTAGACACTATAGTACCAAGCGCAAGTGCTTGTCATGCTCCTCCATCATCCGAGAGTAAATCAAAATATCGTCAATGAATACTTGGACGAACTTGTCCAAGTAATCGCAGAACACGCCGTTCATTAAACTCATAAATACCCCTGGGGCGTTTTTCAGTCCAAACAGTAAAATAGTAAACTCGTAATGTTGAAACCTTGTCTTGAAAGCAGTATTAGGGACACCATCCTCCTTGATCCGTAACTGGTGATACCCTGATAACAAATTAATCTTTGAAAACATCGTTTCACCCTTCATCTGATTGAACAGATCATCAATCCTTGGTAATTGATATTGATTCTTGATCGTTGCCTTGTTCAATTGACGGTAGTGAATGCAGAGTCTCCATGACCCATCCTTCTCATATGAAAATAACAAGTGTACCCCATGGTAACACACTTTGACATATAAATCCCACATCCAACAACTCCTTCAGTTTCATTCTCAACTCCTGTAGTTCCGGGGTTGACATATGATAAGGCGTTCTCGCTATTGGTTCAGTACCCAGTTTTAGGTCTATGGTAAATTCCAATTCCCTCTCTAGAATTATCCCAGGACACTCCTCTGGGAAGACATCCACACACTCTCTCACCATAGGAAGGTGTTCTAGACCTTCCACTAATCCCTTCTCATTTAACGCAAGGATCGCATAAATTTTACATCCCTTGCGCATGCTCTTCCGTAGCTGCAAGGAAAATATGAACCTTAGGGAAACTCCCTGCTTCCATCCCAAAATTACGTGTCTATGTCCCTCATCATTGACCAAGCTCAATTGTTTTGTCTTACAGTTGAGTATCACCTCATGCGATTCCAACCAGTCCATACCGATCACGACATCATAATATCCTAAGTTCGTGACATACAGGTTGGCCCTAGTGACAAATTCTCCCAGGTTAAGGGTACAAACTGTAACCTTTCTTCCAACCTTTTGTTTGGCTCCCGAAGCCATCTCTACAAATATAAACTCATTATGTTCGAATGCCTTTACCTTAATCCTCTTTAGCGTTGCACCATAAATGAAACTCTGGGTAGCACCAGGATCTATCAAAATACAAAGGATTTGGTCAGTGACGGTACCTGACATCTTGAGCACAGTCAACTAGTGCTCTTCCTAGTGGTTATTCACCACTACATGAATCTGAGGTGCCTTTCCCAAATATCCCATGGTAGTGGGTCCGACTAATTCAGATGCTCTAGTCCTCTCCACTGGGTAGTCACATTAGTAGTGTGGCTCCCCACAAGTCCAACACCCCTTCTTTGGTCCAGTACTCCTCGTACCCGAAGTAGAAGATGATGGCCCACCGGCCTGGAACCCTGGTCTATTCTACTGAATAGGCCTAAAATGCTATTGTTGCAGTTGACACTATTGCTGATGCTCTGGTCCCCGTTAAGGAGTCTTCTTTTGAGGCATTGGTTGTCAAGGTGTAGTGAAAGTGGATCCTCTCTCAAAGCCACGATATCCTGACATATGTCTGGCTAGTGTTTGATGTTGATGCGCACCAGATGACACCTTCCCTACTGGTCTCACTGGAGTCCTACTCTGATCCCTGCTAATAAGATCCTCCTCTTCTATGACGGCCTTCTCAACAAGATCATGCAAGGTCTGAGGTATCAGAATCCTAACCTTTGCATAGATGTTTACATTAAAGCCAAACAATAACCTGTTGACCTTATCTTTCTTGGTATTAAGGTGTGAAGCATACCGAAGCAAATCCATAAAATGGGCCTCATACTCAGGCACTATACGACTGCCCTGTTGTAAGGCATTGAACTCATTGAGATGATGCTCAATGAATTCCTCTGATAAGTACCTCTCTCGGAACCGTTCCTTGAACATTTCCCATGATAGGACTTCAACGACCATGTTCAATTGTCGCAGGAGTGCCTTCCACCATGGAAGATCACTCTACTTCAGTTGAAAGACCATCATGAAGACATTTATGTTGGAGTTATAGTCATGAAGTGAAAAGCACATCGCCATATTCTCCAACCATGCCTCGACAGCTATTTCGTCCAACGCACCAAAGAACTTGAAAAAATTTACCTTCTCGAGTTCACGATGAATGCTACCAGTACCAACTGAAGTGTGCGGTGGACCCTCAGGGGGTGCCAGTACCCTAGCCTCATCTCTGTCCAATAATCTAATCAATGACTCAACCATCCACTAAAAATACCTCATTAGCCCAACCACATCAAAAACCGTTATCTTTTCTTGCCCGACAACTTGTTCTTATCACTGAGGGTTAGACCCCTCAAGCATGGATGCTACTAGACGCATCGTGCCTCCTCCCCTAGCACCCAATCGTCTACTTTTGTGACATCCTCTAACCATGATTACTTGCATGAATACAAGTCAACTTATTTAGCAACATTATAATCAAATATCATATTAGCGAAAGTCGTAGTGTTCCCAAGTCGTGGTTTGAATCCGCTCTGATACCATAGGTAACGACCCCGATCGTTACGACTGCAAGTGAAGCAAAAGTGCAATTTTTATTTTTTCTTAGGAAAGAAAGAAATGATGACAATAGTTGAACCACATAACTTGATGACGAATCCATGCATGCGGATCAATAAATAAACAACAATGACTCAACGCACTGAACAATGATCTACTGGGTGAAACATGCATAAATAAGAATTATAGAAACAACTACCTACCCGACACAAACATGACAATGCCTACAAGATAAAGGAAAACATCCACCATCCCAACACAATGACCTCGACGACCAATAACTAGAACCTCGATGGCATGCAACCAAATGAATGAAGGCGTTGCATCCCAGGCACCAACAACGACTACCACAATCAAACACCTGCAATGGGTAGCACAGACTCCAACCAAGTTGTCATTCACCTATATTCTCTAGGGTTCACAATGATCCCCTACTCAAGAATCATGTGGTCACCCAGTGATAGGCACGACACCAACCATGGCACAACAACCTAACTGGACCAAGGACCCAAGATAAATCCAACACGCTATGAGGTGAAATAACTGACAAGAAGACTACACTTATTTCCCCAAGCAACGGGTCGACCAGACGCAGATGAGATCTAATGACATAAGTGTTCGTAGACACACACTTTTATTAAATAGAAAAAGAAATTACATATGAGAATTTGCAAGATTTTACACCTGAAAAACTCAACGCTCTTGCAATGAGCTATATATAATCTAAATGTCCTAACAAACTCTAGATATGGATCACTTATTAAATAAACAAGTGTCCATTTACAAGAAATGTTATCTTAAGAATCTTCTAACTATACTCCTAATTTAGAGCCTAAGATACGACACCTCTATAGAGTCATATATTTTACAACAATACTCTATTTCTAAATTTCTCCATTTATTAATCAAATGTTCTAGATTATTAATTTAATATTCTAAATTATTAATCATTTTATTATAACTTTTTAAACTATGATATTTTTATTTTTGGATCATCTAACATTCTCCCCTATGATCCAAAGATACATTGCAATAGATACCAAGATCATCCCTAAACTTAGTAAATTTTATTCTACCAAGAGGTTTCGTGAAAATGTCATCTTGATGACATCCTTTGCAATGAGTGATATGATATGATGATACTTGGTGTCCAAGTGCTTTGTCTTTGAATGAAAAATTGGATTCTTGGCAAGATTAATGGTTGATTGACTGTCGATGAATAATGATGTAGCTTCTGCTTGAGAAATGCCTAAGTCTTGTAAAATTATGCGTAACCAAACAATTTCACATGTTGCTTCCCATGATGAGATGTATTCTTCTTCTACTATAGAAGTGGCCACTGTAGCTTGTTTATTACAATTCCAAGACAATGTTTTTGAACCCATGTTCATTAAATAACCTGATGTTGATGCTCCATCATTAATACTTCTAACAAAGTCTCCATCTGAAAAATCCACCAAGTACAAAACTTTTAGTCTTTTTGTAAAGAAGACCAAAATCTTTTGTTCCTTGTATATATTGAAGAGCTCCTTTGGCTGAATTCTAGTGGTTATCCCATGGTTGCTGGATAAAGCATGAAAGAATACTTACTGCATAAGATATATCTGGTCGAGTGTTTGTTAAATAAATCAAGCTTCCAATCAACTGTCTATAAGCAATGCTCTCTACCATTTCCCCCCCTTCAAATTTTGAAAGTTTCAAGTGTTGTTCCATAGGGGTAAGAGATGGTTTTCAATCCTACATGCCAAACCACTAAAGAATTTTTGTTGCATACTTAGTTTGAGAAATGAAAATATGATGTGGACCTTGGAATACTTCAATTCCAAGATAGTAGTAAAGTAATCCCAAATCAGTCATCTTAAAACCTGCATGTAACTCCTTTTTCACTTTTGCAATATCATCATCATTGTTTCATGTAATGATCAAATCATCTACATACATAATAAGAATCACCAGATATGGACCCTGTTGATGGATATACAAAGTACCATCAGATTCACTTCGTTGAAAACCAACCTTCCTAAGATATTCATCTGTTTTGGTATACCAAGCTCAGGGAGCTTGCTTTAACCCATATAAAGCCTTAATTAATTTGCAGAATTTATGTTCCTGCCCTATAATTTCAAAACATGGTGGTTGTTGCATATATACATTTTCCTGTAACTCTTCGTTGAGAAAAACACTTTTTACATCAATTTGATGAACTTTCCAACCTTTTTGAACGACCAATGAAAGTGTTAATTGTATGGTATTCCATTTAGCAGTAGGAGCAAAAGTTTCCTCGTAATCAATGCCTTCCTTCTATGCAAAACCTTTAGCCACAAGTTGTGCTTTATATTTGTCAATTTCAAGATGTTGGTTGTATTTAATTATGTAAACCCATTTGCATCCGATGTGTTTAACACCTGTAATATAATCAACAAGTTTCTAATTGTTGTTATCAATTACTACTTGATACTCTTCAACCATAGCCTATTTCCATTCCTTATGTTTTATTTCTTCTTTGTAAGTGGAAGGTTCAGTAAAATCATTTGCTACCAAGGAAAAATTTCCTTCACTGTTGTGTGATCCCCTTGTTTTTGTTTTATTCTGCTCATCAGGCCTTACATCTTTGAACCATTGAACTGCCCATTTTGGTAGTTTATGTTCACTTGTTTGGGAATCTGAATTACCATTATTGTAAATTGGATTAATGTAAACTGATGTTCGTCGATTAGTTGAAGATTCTGGAGGTGGAGAATCATTGTCAGATGAACTACAGCTACTAGGAGAGTTTGATGAGATGTTGGAAGCTCCTAATGATGTTTTCGAATTAAATGGACTGGATGTATCATCGTCAGATGAAGGAAAATCAAGTTCATACCAATTATGTGAATTTGGTTGACTTTACATTTTTGCTTCTCTTTGATTTCCTTTAATTTCTAACTTTTGAAGAAGACTTTCTATTTCTTCAACATTCTTACTTTCGGTTTCATAAAAAATTACATCCCTTCTTACAATAAATTTTCCATTGGACAAAATTTGATACCCTTTCTTCTCATCAGAATACCCAATCATTGTTCACTTCAAGCTTCTTGATTCAAGCTTAGTTAATTTTTCTTTCGGAACTAAGGCATAACATACCGATCCAAAAACTCTAAGATGTTTAAATCGAAGTTTGAAACCAAACCATGCTTCATAAGGTGTGATTCCATCCAAAGAAGTAGTTGGAGATCTGTTCCTTAATTAGATAAATGTATGGATTGCTTCTGCCCAATATGTAGAACTTAACTTTTTAAAGCTTAACATGGATCTGGCCATTACTAACAAGGTGCAATTCATTCTTTCTATGACTCCATTTTGCTGTGGAGTGTATAAATTTTTAAGATTTCTTCTTATCCCATTGTCTCTGCAATAGGTTTTGAATTCATTAGAAGTGAATTCTCCTCCATTATCTATCCTGAGAGTGCTTATTGTTTCTTTAACTTTTTTTTCAACAAGTTGACGAAATATCTTAAACTTATCAAATACTTCTGACTTTTTCTTCAAGAAGTAAACCCAAGTTACTCTACTGAAATCATCAATGAAGAGTAAAAAATATTTTCAACCACCTAAAGAAGGTTCTAGTGGTCCACAAACATCACTGTGAACTAGTTGCAACCACCTATTTGCACATCATGAACTTGTTGGAAAACTCTCTTGACTCCGTTTTCCATAAATGCATGCTTCACATTTTGATTTTTCCTTTTTGAAAGTTGGAAGTCCCTTAACCATCCCTTCTTTTTGCAATTGAGAAATAATTTCAAAGTTGAGATGTCCATATCTCACATGCCACAATCTTATAGGTGAAATACCTGTACTTACCGTGCTTGAAAAGTTTGAATGCCTTGGAATAACTTTCCCCTTCACCCTTAATAGTTTTCCATCTTCATAACCTGTCATCAATGTTTTCATATTATGTTTGACTAAATTAATCTTAACTAATCCATCTTCCATAATCACCTGATGTCCTTCTTGTCGAATTGTGACTAAAGACAACAAATTCTTTTTAAAGGTGGGTACATACCATACATTTGAAATCATGCGTTCTCCAATATCAGGTAAATAAAATTTCACTACTCATTTTCCATAAGGAGTATGTTTGGTATTATTTTCAAGAAAAACTAAATTAAGATGGCATTCTTGAAAATTCCAAAAGAAGTCACATATGAAAGACATGTGTTGAGATGCTCTTGAATAAAAAATCCAAGCATCTTCATAATCACTTTGAAAATCAGTGGAAATATGTAATTTTGAAGATGAGGTAAACACATATTCTAAACCATCATCATTTCGATCATTTGCAAACTATGATGTGTTTTGATGAAACTTGGAAATTTTATCAATGGAAGTTGGATACTATTTTGCATAATGACCAACTTTGTTACATCTTCTACAAATAATTTGACTGAAATCTCTCCCTCTTCCTGAGTTCTATCATCTACCTTTGCTTTGACCTCTATGTGGATTTTTTCCTTTGCCTTGAATGTTGCCTTGAAAATAGCCTCTGACATGACTATTTCCTCTTCCTTGAAAATACCCTTTGCCTTGATTGTTTCCTCTACCTTGAAAATACCCTCTACCTTGACTGTTTCCTTTGCCTTGAAAGTTGTTTTCTCTACTTTGGCTTCAGCCATGACATTGTACAAAATTTCCTCTTCCTCTGCTTCTAGCACTGTCACTTGAAGATTTACTTGTGTTGGCTTCTGTGAAAAAAACATCTTCCCCAAATTTCTTTTTCTTCCGAAAAGTTTTATTGTGTTGAGATAATATTTCACTGAGTTCATCAAACGTAAGCTTGTCTAACTTTCTAGTTACTTGTAAAGTTTCCAAAAAATGTGTATAGAAAGAAGGGAATCCAACAATTAAAATTGTGGTCATGAAACTATCATCTACTGCTTGAAAACCAACATTTAGTATTTCCTGCTCAATGTTCTTAAGTCTAAAAATATATTCATGTACATCACCTCCTTCAGTCAATTTCTATTGCAACAACTTTAATTGAAGATCAAATTTCTTTGATTCAGGCTAAGTATCAGATAAATCATTAAAAATTTTCAAAGAAGACCATGCATCAATAGTATTTTCAACGTGAACATACATCTCATCATTAACTAAAGATTTAATGAGTGCTAATGCTTTGGCGATTTTAACTTCCCATTTTGCTAATGTAGCTGCATTTGTAGGATTATTTGCCTTAGTATCTTCATTACATATATCACACCAAAGTTCATTGTAAATGAGAGTACTTTCAATGAGACGTTTCCATGTCTTGTATGATTTTGTGCCTTCAAGTTTATTGGAGTCAGAGAAAAAATTAATTAACTTCGACATTGTAGTTTTGAATCTTCGCACCAAAAAAAAAAAAAATAAGCAAAAGATATCAAGATGAGCAACACACCTGACGCATGACACAAAAAATGATTTATCAGGGATTGGCCTTAACCCTTGTATAGTTGTTGAAACAGGAAAAAAATGACTGAGCTTGGCACTTGGCTCTAGTCAAATTTCAAGTAACTTTCAAAATTTTACACTTTACAAAACTCTTGCAATTTTACCCCCCCTCAAAGTAAAAATACTTTGAGTTACAAAAATTTTGCTAGCCACAAAAACAATCACTTGATATGCTTGTATCTTTTTATATACCTGCAAGTAAACCTTTGCCTACAAAGTCTTTTGATTAGCTGAAAGAAATAATGTTACTTCACCATTGCCTTTGAAAAGAGAAAGTACCAATAATAAGATAATTCACTTGCAGAAATAAAACTATCAATAATCAAGACAAATTTGAAATGTTCTTAATTATCAATATGTTCAAAGTAACAACTCATTATTCTTTAGGCATTCCTCAACACATCGTGCATCAGATTCACAGTGACAAACAATTATGCACTCCATCCTTTAAGCAACATACATGCACCATTTTCGTGAGAGCATCAATATTGTGTAGCCTCTGTGCATTGATGAGTATCACCTTCAGCGTTTCGGTCAGCATATATTGATCTTATGTCTTTTTTTTTTTAAATGCATGCACCCTTCCATTTTCTGATCTAATTTACAAATATAAAGACAAGTTGATCCCAAGCCACTGCTTGTGAAGGGACTTAGTATGAAATCTATAAGATCTCTTGTGAACAAGGCGAAAACAAAAAGTTAAGTGCTCTTGGTAAAGGCGCCATTACCATGAATATTGGAGGCATGGTCGGTTATTCCCCATCACGCTCAGGACTCAACTTAATCATTACTCAACTAAACTCTGACTTAACTCATTTGACTGAGCTAGCTTTGGCTGCATTTAAAGGAACAAAATTCAAAAACTTTTCAAAACTTTTCATGGTATAAGTTCCCCAAATATAATGACAATATTTTATGGCTTATGACAAACTTGTCGATTTCACCGGCGTGAAACACCACAAGCCAAATTTCTCCACTAGAAACAATGTTTGAGGCATCAAAGACACAAATTAAATTAAACCTTGGACAACGACTGATGTAAATGTATCCTTTGACACTGGTTCAAATCTTCCTCTCGCCAATCTCCAACCAAGCTATAAACTACATAAAATTCTCTTCTTCTTAATCATGCAAGTTCTTTCAGCACCCACAGAGATTGCTTTCACTTTGTTCACAATAGAAGTTGTAGATTCAAATCTCATTCAAGCCTATACAGTGAAAATTAACTACAAAACTATACATGACCACCTACTTCCTGAAAGGATCAATTTTCTGATTGAGTGTGCTCAGGACAGCAAGCAAAATGTTACCTGTGTTTATCTAATCTGACAGGTCGAACCATTCATGGACTATTGAATGTAGGATTGTTGATAATTTATATGAGTGGACATTATCAAATTCAGATAATTAAATTATTTAATTCAAAAAATATTATCTCCGGTGATTACATTATCTAACTCAAACAATTTACCTCCATAGGATTTGCATTTTGCAAAAAAAAATTGTCGGAGTCCAATGGGGCATGATATAATTTGCAGAAATAAAAAATAAAATTTCTTTTCTCTTTTAAAAAATTGAACAATAATTGACCAATTTACTAATGGAGTATGCACCCACATTTTTCCTTTTCATGTAGCATTGGGATCTCTTCCTCTGATCAACTAATCTCCTCTTCAGTTCAACTACATAACTAGAGATCCGATACCACAATAAAGGAAGAAGTGTCCTCAAACACACACTTTTATTAAATAAGAAAAGAAATTACATATGATAATTTGCAAGAATTTACACCTGAACACGTCAACACTCGTGCAATGAGCTATATATAAGCTAAATTTCCTAAAAAACTTTAGATATGGATCACTTATTAAATAAACAAGTGTCCATTTACAATAAATGTTATCTTAACAATATTCTAACTATACTCCTAATTTAGAGCCTAAGATATGACACCTTTCTAGAGTCATATATTTTACAACAATACTCTATTTCTAAATGCCTCCATTTATTAATCAAATGTTCTAGATTATTAATTTAATATTCTAAATTAATAATCATTGTATTCTAACTTTCTAAACTATGAGATTTTTATTTTTCGATCATCTAACAACATCGCTCAACAAATGGTGCAAGATATTAATTGAATCGGAAACAACCCTAAACCATAATTGTTAAGCATGTTGTCTAAGTGTGAGTAGTGAAATAATTTACCAACAATCCTATTATCTCAACATTATAACTTGTCTAACAAGACATCCTATATTTGGTAAATCAAGAACAAAACTTGTAAGTCATTTAATAGTAATAAAAGTTATTACCTCCCTGTACAAAAATCTACCTTTATTTTCCTCAAGATCCAGCCGCTTAAGGAAAGTGTTAGTTAAGGTGATTATGTATTATATCTCTCCTATTTAAATACTAACTCTTTTCCACATAGTAGATATTATAAATCTCGATCATACATTAGCTTTAGTGTCTAATAAAATTATTATTCTACCAAAATAAATGTTGCGCTAGCCATTAATAAAATCTTTGTGCTGGATCACTAAATTCATTTAACCAACAATGTATTATCATTTATTTTTACCATGGTTAACAAGAATGGATTTAGCAGAGTTAAAATATAGGTCTCTATCATGCAGGTTATTGTATGTTTCATTGTTGGTTGACTTTTTGTTGGATTTAATGATGTAAAAAAAATGCTAAGTAAATATAATATAAGTTTTCGTTTAAATATATGAAAGGCATAATTAATATAAGATATTTATGTCATTGCATAAGTGAAATCGTAGGGTGCAATATATGATAAATGCCAATTAATAATTTGTTGGGCGAAGAAGATATTATAGTATTATTAAGGTAAAGTGTAACTATATAGTGTAATATAAAATGCAAAGTGTGAATGCAATCCAAAGGCTATCACTTTATCTATCATTTTCACAGTCAATACTCAAGATTTTGTTTTCAGCAATCAAAGGAATCATTGTCCATTAATCAATGGATATTGATAGCTACTCCTTATAATGCTACAATTTCGTTCAAAAGTAAATATAATAACTATCTAAATTGTCCTGCAATGTCAGACCATCAAGAATATTGTCCAATCAATCACTATCTAGTATTGTCACTACCATTAATATTTTACCATTACCCCCCCCAAAAAAATGAAAGTCTAGACTTGATTTTTGTGTAAAATAGAAAACATCGACTATGTTATGGAATTTCATCACCCGAATCACTATACCCTACATTTGTATATTTAAATCTTTGTCCAAAGCATATCCATGAAACATATATATAATTTAATACCACTAAAATGATGTCAATCCATTCACTGGGTTTTATTAATGACAAATCACTGAGTTTCATCCCAATCGCTAGGTTTCATCAAGAAATTTTGCTTAGTTTTATCATCAAAGGCGCTAAGGTTTATCATGAAGATGGTTTACACTTTTTCTTGTTTTATGAGAAAAAAAACTGTATTTTCACATGTTATTTAACTTTCGAAAATACAAAAGTATTTTTTCAATTTAGAATTTCACTTTACAGTAAAAACAAAACTTTTGAAGAATTGTGTTAGCTTTCCAATGACTATTTTTCAATTTTTTTTTATCACGATTTGATATGTAAAGACCGGTTTTAAATTAACAGCTAGTAATTCTATCAAATGTACAGTAATTTCTACAAGATTTATAAAGAAGAATAATTCCAAATTTACTTAGCACTTACACATATAAAATTTATCAATGAATAACAAATCTAATTAAACAATGGATAAATTGGAATTAAATGCCTTAACTCTGATGCTGTTATCTGCAGCTTGTTGAACCTGATGTTGTTATCCGCAGCTTGATTCCTTCCTGATTCTTTGGAACACTACCCAAAACCGACCTCCCTGCCAACTAGTTAGCTCCTAGCCCTAGGATATCAACGGATATCCTAGCCCTCCGTGCCCAAAACCCCCAGCAAACCCCCGGTGCACTGTGTCAATTCCAATCCCAAATTTCACTCTCCCTGCAATACTCAGAGCTCCCAAAAAGCCTTCTCAACTCCCTCGTAGCAGAATCCTCCCCCCTCCAACTCCTTCCTTCCTTATCCCTCCTTCATCGACTTCCCCCCGCATTTACCTCCTCACCTAACTCCTTTATTACCCTTATCCATTCCCATTAATTCTTTTATCTTCTCGGGATTCTTATTTTATCCCTTGTTTTATACGCAATCCATTTTGTATCATATTCCATTAATTAAATACCTTATCCCATTTATTTAATGCTCCTTATCTTTTATTTACTGTTTGTTATCCCACTTATATACGTAAGTTTTAATAATTTAGATTATCAACCCTATTAATTCTTTACTCACATAATTAAAGAGTTGATTAATAATTAAATAACCATTGACAATTA
>JZKD02S0654676.1:233319-275494 GCA_000966675.3 Picea glauca | reverse complement strand
GAAAGATTTATCTTCTTGGAAGAATCCAGATTTGTGTTTTCTGCATACATCCAAGTGATATCATTCTTGGGGTATTATCTAACTCTTTATTGATATATGAGAACATATATTTCAAAACAAAAAGAGGAAAGATTTATCTTCTTGGAAGAATCCATATTTGATTTTTTTGCATACATCCAAGTGATTTCATTCTCAAGGTATTATCTAACTCTGAACATTGATTGCTTACCAACCACACACCAACCTTTCTCTTTAAAAATATTCTGTATGTGATCGTACTTAGTTCACATTAATGTAGACATTTTTGAAAGAGCATTTGATTATAATACAAGAACATCTAAGCCAAAGAAAAAAATTAAAGATTTATGCTTTTGGAAGAATGGCTTAATATAGAGAGTAGAATCAAAAGAGAGCAATAATATTAGATCCATGGAACTCCGGTTGGGTATGTTATTCTTGGTCATGGTTGGATATGTTATTCTTGATTGAATCATTTATTTAAAATTTATATGTTTATTATTTTCGACAAGTATATACTAATATGTATTATTGGTTTTTCTTCCTTGTTACAATAATGTCTTTTCATGGGGCATGAAAGAGAGCATGAATGTTCGAGGATGGACTACAACACCTTTGGTTTGCCAATTTTACTTGCTTGAGCTGATTTCTTTTATTTATCTAAATATTATTTTAAACAAGTGTACACTTTATGTGAAACAAATATATATTTTATTTAAGTTAAGTATTGGCCATGATTATAAACTAGGTTTGTGATATTTGAGTTGGATAGTCATATGAGTAATTTGCAATTCTTGTCCTTTACAGTGGGATGTTGACAGTGTGATTGATAGGATATGGTATAAGAAAGTAGAACTTGGTTAGTGATTTTTGCAAGATGGAAAATGTAACATCCCGCTCTTGCGCGCACTGTGTGGACTTATTCTTTGAGGACACTTGCGTGCAAGTGATCTAGGTTATTATACTATTGGCTGTTTTGATTATGATTATGAGATATTGTGGATTTGATGATATGTTATTTTTTTTGTATTTACATCTACAGGTGCTATTTACTGGGTTCTCATGAGTGTGCAAGACTTTGGACATGAGAGGATGCAGAGGCATTGATGAAACTCCTTGGACTTTGGATCAAGTCAGGGAGTGGACTATTAGGGTTTGAATGTCGTTGATGTGACATATGTACATATGATTAGATATTATGATGTTGATTGCTATCGCTGGCATGTTTCGTTGATGGATGCAAGCTGACGATAGCTTTCCGAACAGACTCACATTTGGAGTAAAGGGGTCACACATGACATCTAGAGACATTGAGGGAGAGGTGTGGCAGCAACCCTGCGACAACCTACTAGCACTCTCTCCGTGGATCGAACTGTAGGTTAACGATTACCTAGTTCGAGGATACCCACGATGCAGTGAGGGAAGACCGTGACAGTCGATCATGATGATTCTAAGGGACACACAATAAGGAAGGGTCCTTATTCCTTAGAGGCCCCTAGTCTCCGACAAGATCACCTGACAGAGTATTGACTCCAGGGGTTTTAAGTCTACCAAATTCAGTCAAGAGGCGAGTGGCACCCTTGGATCACATAGTGCGTCTTGAAGGGCACGTCGCACAAATAAAACAAAAAGAGGCGAGTGGCACCCTTGGAGCATGTAGTGCGTCCTGAAGGGAACATCATGATTTTAACTGTGGTAATTTAATAAACCTAATGCCTAGAAAACTATGCCTCCTTAGGACCTGGTCGGCCTTAAAATAGATGATGGTTTGAGTAAAGTTTAATAACTAAAAGTTTCGTAAAAAAATTGTCGCCCAACCTAGTGAAATTAAAACCTAGGTCTAAGTAGAACATGTGAACAAAGAAAAACTAATAGACATGTAACAAGAAGGGGGGTAAGAAATTCAAACTTGAATTATGAAAGTAAAAATTATAATAGAGGATTAAATTTATTAAAAAGGTAAATGGTTGTTTTTGTCTACACTTTATAATTATGATTTTTAGTTAAAATTAAAAAGGGGGAAACTCAAAGAAAAATGGAAACTTAAAGAAAAGGGGGAATGTCTAACTTAGTAAGGAATCTAGCCTTTGGAACTTTCTATTTATGAACTCAACTAGGATTTAAGTAAGGCGTAAGTCATTTAAGAATTGTAAGGGATTAATGGGACACAAGGAGAATTTTTAGGAACGCTTTTAGGTGGGTGAGGAAAATAGACAAATTTAATTAATTAATAAATTGATTTTCTGGTGCAACTAATGGATCGGGTGACATGTGTACGTGGGAGGTTTTTTCCTAATTAAATAAATGAAAAAGGAATCTAATGAGGGTTTGGGAAAATAATCACTTGAAAACTCTATAAAAAGGATGGCAGATGAGGATTATGGAGCACGTCTAGTTTGCGTAAGGTTACACTGCCGGAATTTCATCTTGATTGAATTTCTCTTGTGGGAGTTGGGATTTCCATCTCAGATAACGAGTGGTAGCTCTACCTTGCGAGGTGATTTGGGAGCTAACATTCTCTGGTATTGTGTGTGTGGCCCCTTTGCAGCTCGAGGGGCTCAGGGGGAGAAAGAATACCCCTAGCGTTGGCTGGGAGGTATCGGTGAGGTCTCAATGGTTGGAAAGCAATACTTGGACGGAGTGTGAGCAGGACTTGGAAGGAGCCCAAGAGCGAGATAGCGACTTCTGGTTATTCATTGTTGATTACAGGTACGCAAGCGCGATTGTGTCATTAAAAATAAAAGAAAAAACAGAAGTCGCTATCTCGCTCTTGGGCTCCTTCCAANTGGTTATTCATTGTTGATTACAGGTACGCAAGCGCGATTGTGTCATTAAAAATAAAAGAAAAAATTTGGCTTAATTTCTGTACATGAATATCTATAATGGTGAATGTTGAAGTTGATTTTGGACAACAATGACAAAATGTAATTCAAATAATTTTTTTTCCAGCTTAGAATTAAAATTGTGGCAAAGAATTAATTTAAGTATTCTCTTATTGTTCAATGAAAAATGTTCGTTTATATGAATTCCTTGTTAACTTTGATTTTATCAATAAGTACAGTACTATAAGTTTGAGTTGATACTTACATTGGTGCAAAATACATGAGAAAGGCAAAGGAACTTCCTATAATTCCTTGTCAGATAATTCAATTTCCATAGCTACTGCAAAGTTCATCTACAACTACTAACAAGATTGTCTGGAATGTAAAAAAAGAGAGGCTTGTATGATTATATGAATTCCTATTTACAAAGATCTGAATTCAAGTTTAATGTTTAGGGATAGGAATATGGTAGCTATTACAAACCTAAAATTCCAAACCCCAAACGTACGAAGTAATTCATCATTTCTTTGTTCTCCCAATGCTAATTTGTTTGTGAACCACACTAACCGCACTAACCATCACATGATGAGGATCCCTAGCCGTCACCTTCTCCGAGCTCTGAGACCCAATCTAATATTACTCCAGAGAAAGCTTGTTCCATTAGCATGCATTGGCTTAGGGAGAAGACTGGAAAATGAGGGAACGATTAAGCGCCTTATATTTCCGGGTTGGACTTTGGCACATATCTGGGCGTTATCAAAATAGAGCGACTAGAAGGGATGCCATGCGAGCTGCTGGTTCAACTGGTTATTATTAAACTTCAATTGCTTGGGTAAACTATGAATTTAAATCCTTTATTAAAAGGACCGCAATGCTCAGAAGACAAACGAGTAGTAGTTTTCTTTATGCTGCTAAATGGAATGGATTCCCATGCTCATGCTAGTGTAGAAGGGCAGAAATTTGCAGAAATCTTTGTCGTGATCCGTGGCAGGAAGGATTCGAGCAGTACCATACCTATTGGAACCCCCAACCAACCACTCCGTTCCTTTATAAAAATCACATTTGGGAGGTTCTTGGGATCCACCGGAATAGGAAGATTATATATTTTTGCTTATGGCAGGGTGAGCATACCAGCGTGCGGGCCTATGCTTACCCATTTTTTTTTCCTTCCTTGATTGGGTCTTACATGCACTCATTATTTTTTTTACCTAGTGGAAGAGGGCGTGGCTACATAGGCAATCACAAAAAATGAATTTTGAGCCCAGTGTCTCTGCGCTACTATAATTTTCGTTTTTCCTATCATGTTATATTCATTGTCTTTTTATGTGTTCTTATTTCAATGAAATCCTTCGAGTGTAAATTGTGATAAACTTCTTTATATAATAATCTTGAAAAACCTAAATGAAGCTCACATATTTGATCTTTTTACCGTTGATTTTTGTGTTAGATTGAAATTAAACGATTACACAAAATGCTTTTGAGTTGTTTTCAGAAAACTAGATGCAAATCTTTCCCTCTACTCTTGAGACCATCAACAAGATAAGCTCGTATCTTGATCCTCTCAGAATATGTTCTCATTGCTTCACAATTATGTCTCTGCACGGTTTAAGAAACTCCCAATTTGTGCGTTGGCCAACTATAATTTTATTTCTGGTCGCAGTTAATCCTAGGCTATCAGGTGGATTCCCTTCACCCTTTTTAATCTCAGACAATGTTTACAGATTTCATGCGAATGTTATTGCAGATTAATTAAAATGATTTATCTTGACCACTGCTCCCGAATAATGTTTCCAGATGAAATTTTCCATATTTATTACCTTGATAGAATAATAAATTACCATGTTAGGTTAATGTTCCACATTTCTTGACTTTTTCTTTGCATATTAATTAATTTAATTAGAATGATTTACCTTGGCAACTTAAATTACATTTCTTTAACTGTGAAAGGATTATGTTGCTATCATGAGTTGGGAACAATAGTGGAACTCTAGTTTATGGTAGAAATTGTTATTAAATAAATTATGGACTATAGAGTAGTTGGGTTCTAGTTGCTTAAATATTAGTAATTAATGGATGAAGGAAGGATAGGCTTTTAACGGTGATAATTAAAATTAAAGCGTAGGAAAGGATCATTCAAGAGTAAGAATTGGAATCTTCAGTTTGATTAGTCTAGTCTTGTTTAGATGAGAAATAAATAGATAAAAGTTTTTGCATTCTATGGTTGTGGTTCCTTGCTTTATTATGGTACTAAAGAAGTTAAAGAAATTGTAGTTGAGTTATTGGTTTAATGAAACCCTTGAATGGAAGGCGTAGTGTGGATTGCAGATGGTTATATGTTATTATTGTTAGATGGTGATTGGTTATTGTATGCTATGAATTAGTCCTTTGATGATTGTTGTATTTATGGTTGTACTTGTTTTGTAACATTTATCGTGATGNCTACATTTCTTTTGCAAAAAATGTTCGACATTATTTTTAAAACCATGGCTTATTTGTAGTTGAAATACACTTGTAGCAAAATTGAAGTTTTGGTTGATCAAATAAATTCAATATCCGTTTCCTACATTTCTTTTGCAAAAAGAGTTCAACATTATCTTTAAAACCATGGATTATTTGTAGTTGAAATACACTTGTAGCAAAATTGAAGTTTTAGTTGATTAAATATTCCTAGTTGATCAAATATTCCTGGTATAATATTTTAATTAAGCATTTTCTATTCAAGGAAGGGTTAGTCAACTAGTCCTTATATAAATTTACCATCATTTAAAATGGTATATCTTTGGGGAAAGAATGGGGAAGGTTCAACCATCCCTTATTTCTTTGAGTATTGTCTTGAACTCTTCACTAATTTCTTACCAACCACGAAATAACTTTTCTAGATTTAAAAAGAATGGGGATTGTTCAAACCACCCTTTATTTCTTTGAGTACTGTCTTGAACTCTTCACTAATTGCTTACCAACCACGAACTAACTTTTCTAGATTTAAAAATGTGCTAATAATATGCTAGATACATGATCTTACTTATGTTTAAATCATGATGCAAGCATTTTTGAAAGATCATTTGATTATACGAGGACATCTATCCCACAATTGAAAAATGAAAGATTTATCTTCTTGGAAGAATGGCATAATATAGAGATTTTTGTTTTCTGCATACAACAAAGCGAATTTCTTCTTGGGGCATTGCCAATCTCTTAACTTGTTGTTTACTAACCACTAACCAACATTACTAGACTTATAAATATGTTGTAAATGATTGTAGTATTGTCAAACTCTTAACTTGTTTCTTACTAACCACCAACCAACATTCCTATATTTAAAAATATGTTGTACATGATCTTATGTTTAGATCATAGTGCAAGGAATTGATTATATGAGAACATTTATTTCAAAACATAAAGAGGAAAGATTTATCTTCTTGAAAGAATCTAGATTTGTGTTTTCTGCATACATCCAAGTGATATCATTCTTGGGGTATTATCTAACTCTTTATTGATATATGAAAACATATATTTCAGAACAAAAAGACGAAATATTTATCTTCTTGGAAGAATCCATATTTGAGTTTTTTGCATACATCCAAGTGATTTCATTCTCAAGGTATTATCTAATTCTGAACATTGATTGCTTACCAACCACACACCAACATTTCTCTTTAAAAATATTCTGTATGTGATCGTACTTAGTTCACATTAATGTAGACATTTTTGAAAGAGCATTTGATTATAATACGAGAACATCTAAGCCAAAGAAAAAAATTAAAGATTTATTCTTTTGGAAGAATGGCTTAATATAGAGAGTAGAATCAAAAGAGAGAAATAATATTAGATCCATGGAACTCCGGTTGGGTATGTTATTCTTGGTCATGGCTGGATATGTTATTCTTGATTGAATCATTTATTTAAAATTTATATGTTTATGATTTTCGACAATTATATACTAATATGTATTATTGGTTTTTCTTCCTTGTTACAATAATGTCTTTTCATGGGGCATGAAAGAGAGCATGAATGTTCGAGGATCGACTACAACACCTTTGGTATGCCAATTTTACTTGCTTGAGCTGATTTCTTTTATTTATCTAAATATTATTTTAAACAAGTGTACACTTTATGTTAAACAAATATATATTTTATTTAAGTTAAGTATTGGCCATGATTATAAACTAGGTTTGTGATATTTGAGTTGGATAGTCATATGAGTAAGTTGCAATTCTTGTCCTTTACAGTGGGATGTTGACAGTGTGATTGATAGGATATGGTATAAGAAAGTAGAACTTGGTCAGTGATTTTTGCAAGATGGAAAATGTAACATCCCGCTCTTGCACGCAATGAGTGGACTTATTCTTTGAGGACACTTGCGTGCAAGTGATCCAGGTTATTATACTATTGGCTGTTTTGATTATGATTATGAGATATTGTGGATTTGATGATATGTTATTTTTTTTGTATTTACATTGACAAGTGCTATTTATTGGGTTCTCCTGAGTGTGCAAGACTTTGGATGTGAGAGGATGTAGAGGCATTGATGAAACTCCTTGGACTCTGGATCAAGTCAGGGAATGGACTGTTAGGGTTTGAATGTTGTTGATGTGACATATGTACATATGATTAGATATTATGATGTTGATTGCTATCGCTGACATGTTTCGTTGATGGATGCAAGTTGACGATAGCTTGCCGAACAGACTCAAATTTGGAGTAAAGGGGTCACACATGACATCCAGAGACATTGAGGGAGAGGTGTGGCAACAACCCTGCCACAACCTACTAGCACTCCCGCCATGGCTCAAACTGTAGGTTAACGATTACCTAGTTTGAGGAGACCCACGATGCAGTGAGGGAAGACTGTGACAGTCACTCACAATGATTCTAAGGGGCACACAATAAGGAAGGGTCCTTATTCCTTAGAGGCCCTTAGTCTCTAACAAGATCACCTGACGGAGTATTGACTCCAGGGGTTTTAAGTCTACCAAATTCAGTCAATAGGCGAGTGACACCCTTGGATCACGCAGTGCGTCTTGAAGGGCACATCGTGTAAATAAAACAAAAAGAGGGGAGTGGCACCCTTGGAGCATGTAGTGCGTCTTGAAGGGAACATCATGATTTTAACTGTGGTAAGTTAATAAACCTAGTGCCTAGAAAACTATGCCTCCTTAGGACCTGGTCGACCTTAAAATAGATGATGGTTTGAGTAAAGTTTAATAGCTAAAAGTTCCGTAAAAAAATTGTCGCCCAACCTAGTGAAATTAAAACCTAGGTCTAAGTAGAACATGTGAACAAAGAAAAACTAATACACATGTAACAAGAAGGGGGGTAAGAAATTCAAACTTGAATTATGAAAGTAAAAATTATAATAGAGGATTAAATTTATTAAAAAGGTAAATGGTTGTTTTTGTCTACACTTGCTAATTATGATGTTTAGTTAAAAATAAAAAGGGGGAAACTTAAAGAAAAATGGAAACTTAAAGAAAAGGGGAAACTTAAAGAAAAGGGGGAATGTCTAACTTAGTAAGGAATCTAGCCTTTGGAACTTTCTATTTATGAACTCAACTAGGATTTAAGTAAGGCGTAAGTTATTTAAGAATTGTAAGGGATTAATGGGACACAAGGAGAATTTTTAGGAACGCTTTTAGGTGGGTGAGGAAAATAGACAAATTTAATTAATTAATAAATTGATTTTCTGGTGCAACTAATGGATCGGGCGACATGTGTATAGGGGAGGTTTTTTCCTAATTAAATAAATGAAAAAGGAATCTAATGAGGGTTTGGGAAAATAATCACTTGAAAACTCTATAAAAAGGATGGCGGATGAGGATTATGGAGCACGTCTGGTTTGCGTAAGGTTACACTGCCGTAATTTCATCTTGACTGAATTTCTCTTGTGGGAGTTGGGATTTCCATCTCAGATAACGAGTGGTAGCTCTACCTTGCGAGGCAATTTGGGAGCTAACATTCTCTGGTATTGTGTGCGTGGCCCCTTTGCAGCTCGAGGGGCTTAGGGGGAGGAAGAATACCCCTAGCGTTGGCTGGGAGGTATCAGTGAGGTCTCAATGGTTGGAAAGCTATACTTGGACGGAGTGCGAGCAGGACTCGGAAGGACCCCAAGAGCGGGATAGCGACTTTTGGTTATTCATTACCGATTACAGGTACGTAAGCGCGATTGTGTCATTAAAAATAAAAGAAAAAATTTGGTTTAATTTATGTACATGAATATCTATAATGGCGAATGTTGAAGTTGATTTTGGACAACAATGACAAAATGTAATTCAAATATTTTTTTTTCCATCTTAGAATTAAAATTGTGGCAATGAATTAATTTCAATATTCTCTTATTGTTCAATGAAAAATGTTTGTTTATATGAATTCCTTGTTAACTTTGAGTTTATCAATAAGTACAGTACTATAAGTTTGAGTTGATACTTACATTGGCGCAAAATACATGAGCAAGGCAAAGGAACTTCTTGTAATTCCTTGTCAGATAATTCAATTTCCATAGCGACTGTAAAGTTCATCTACAACTACTAACAAGATTGTCTGGAATGTAAAAAAAAGAGGCTTGTATGATTATATGAATTCCTATTTACAAAAATTTGAATTCAAGTTTAATGTTTAGGGATAGGAATATGGTAGCTATTATGAACCTAAAATGCCAAACCCCAAACGTACGAAGTAATTCATCATTTCTTCGTTCTCCCAATGATAATTTGTTTGTGAACCACACTAATTGCACTAACCATCACATGATGAGGATCCCTAGCCATCACCTTCTCCGAGCTCTGAGACCCAATCTAATATTACTCCAGGGAAAGCTTGTTCCATTAGCATGCATTGGCTTAGGGAGAAGATTGGAAAATGAGGGAACAATTAAGTGCCTTATATTTCCGGGTTGGACTTTGGCACATATATGGGCGTTATCAAAATAGAGCGACTAGAAGGGATGCCAGGCGAGCTGCTGGTTCAACTGGTTATTATTAAACTTCAATTTCTTGGGTAAACTATGAATTTAAATCCTTTATTAAAAGGACCACAATGCTCAGAAGACAAACGAGTAGTAGTTTTCTTTATGCTGCTAAATGGAATGGATTCCCATGCTCATGCTAGTGTAGAAGGGCAGAAATTTGCATAAATCTTCATTGTGATCCATGGCAGGAAGGATTCGAGTAGTACCATACCTGTTGGAACCCCCAACCAACCACTCCATTCCTTTATAAAAATCACATTTGGGAGGTTCTTGGGATCCACCGGAACATGCAGATTATATATTTTTTCTTATGGCAGGGTGAGCATACCAGCTTGCGGGCATATGCTTACCCATTTTTTTTTCCTTCCTTGATTGGGTCTTACGTGCACTCATTATTTTTTTTACCTAGTGGAATAGGACGTGGCTACATAGGCAATCACAAAAAATGAATTTTGAGCCCAGTTTCTCTGCGCTACTACAATTTTCATTTTTCCTGTCATGTTATATTCATTGTCTTTTTATGTGTTCTTATTAAATGAAATCCTTTGAGTGTAAATTGTGATAAAATTCTTTATATAATAATCTTGAAACACCTAAATGAAGCTCACAGATTTGATCTTTTTACCATTGATTTTTGTGTTAGATTGAAATTAAACGATTACACAAAATGCTTTTGAGTTGTTTTCAGAAAACTAGATGCAAATATTTCCCTCTACTCTTGAGACCATCAACAAGATAAGCTCGTATCTTGATCCTCTCAGAATCTGTTCTCATTGCTTCACAATTATGTCTCTGCACGGTTTAAGAAACTCCCAATTTGTGCGTTGGCCAACTATAATTTTATTTCTGGTCGCAGTTAATCCCAGGCTATCGGGCATATTCCCTTCGCCCTTTTTAATCTTAGACAATGTTTACAGATTTCACGTGAATGTTATTGCAGATTAATTAAAATGATTTACCTTGACCACTGCTCCCGAATAATGTTTCCAGATGAAATTTTCCATATTTATTACCTTGATAGAATAATAAATTACCATGTTAGGTTAATGTTCCACATTTCTTGACTTTTTCTTTGCATATTAATTAATTTAATTAGAATGATTTACCTTGGCAACTTAAATTACATGTCTTTAACTGTGAAAGGATTATGTTGCTATCATGAGTTGGGAACAATAGTGGAACTCTAATTTATGGTAGAAATTGTTATTAAATAAATTATGGACTATAGAGTAGTTGGGTTCTAGTTGCTTAAATATTAGTAATTAATGGATGAAGGAAGGAGAGGCTTTTAACGATGATAATTAAAAATAAAGCGTAGGAAAGGATCATTCAAGAGTAAGAATTGTAATCTTCAGTTTGATTAGTCTAGTCTTGTTTAGATGAGAAATAAATAGATAGAAGTTTTTGCATTCTATGGTTGTGGTTCCTTGCTTTATTATGGTACTAAAGAAGTTAGAGAAATTGTAGTTGAGTTATTGGTTTAATGAAACCCTTGAATGGAAGGCGTAGTGTGGATTGTAGATGGTTATATGTTATTATTGTTAGATGGTGATTGGTTATTGTATGCTATGAATTAGTCCTTTGATGATTGTTGTATTTATGGTTGTACTTGTTTTGTAACATTTATCGTGATGGTCTCTCTCTCGCTGGGAAGGTTCTAGTTACTGGTCGTCAAAGCTGTTGAGTTTGGATTGATTGATGTTGTCTTTAGCTTAGTGGGCGTGATCTTGTGTGTGTCGGGTAGGATGTAGAGACCTCCTTGTTACTCAGAACAGTCGCTAGCCTTGAGACCTTAAATGGTCAAAATCGATGGGAACCTGGGTTTGAGCATTGCTTAGGTGTCTTGGAGGTCCTAACCTTGTAGGGTAGGATGGGCTGGTAGTCATTTTTATTTTGTCTAATTGATTTTCGCATGTTGCTTCTAGTTGCATGACGTGCTAGTATGCTAGGTTGTTATGTTGTATGTTGCCTAAATTGCGTGCATTGTGTTCATCGTCAAGTTGCGATGATTGACTGTTTGTCATTGTTACCTTCTTGCTTTAAAATAAAAATAAAAATTTTGCACTTGTTATGCGTTGCATGTTGATGTAACGATGAGGGTCGTTACATATGGTATCAGAGCCAGTACAACCCAAATAGATAGAATTTTTTGCATTCTATGGTGGTGGTTCCTTGCTTTATTATGGTACTAAAGTAGTTAAAGAAATTGTAGTTGAGTTATTGGTTTAATGAAACTCTTGAATGGAAGGCGGAGTGTGGCTTGCAGATGGTTATATGTTATTATTGTTAGATGGTGATTGGTTATTGTATGCTATGAATTATTCCTTTGATGATTGTTGTATTTATGGTTGTACTTGTTTTGTAACATTTATTGTGATGGTCTCTCACTCACTGGGAAGGTTCTAGTTACTGGTCATCGAAGCTATTGAGTTTGGATTGATTGATGTTGTCTTTAGCTTAGTGGGCTTGATCTTGCGTGTGTCGGGCGGGATGTAGACACCTCCTTGTTCCTCAGAACAACCACCATACTTGAGACCTTAAATGGTCAAAATCGATGGGAACCTGGGCTTGAGCATTACTTATGTGTCCTAGAGGTCCTAACCTTGCAGGGTAGGACGAGCGGGTAGTCGTTTTTATTTTGTCTAATTGATTTTCACATGTTGCTTACAGTTGCATGATGTTCTAGTATGCTAGGTTGTTATGTTGTCTGTTTCCTGAATGGCGTGCGTTGTGTTTGTCGTCGAGTTGTGATGATTGACTGTTTGCCATTGTTACCTTCCTTCTTTTAAAATAATAAAAATAAAATTTCACTTGTTATGTGTCGCATGTTGATGTAACGACGAGGGTCGTTACATATGGTATTAGAGCTGGTACGACCCACGACTTGGGATCACTATGGCTTCCATTGATTGAGTGCTTGATTATAAAATGTCACTAATTAAAATTGATTGTATTCATGCAGGTGATCATGGTTAGAGGACGTCGCGGAGGCAGATGACAGGGTGCTAGGGGAGGAGGCGTGACACCTCCAGTAGCATCCATGCCCGAGGGGTCTAACCCCTAGGGAGATGAATAGGTTGTCGGGAAGGAACATATAGTTGTGGGTGATGTGGTTGGGCTGATGAGGTCCTTTCAGAGGATGTCTAGGGCACTGATCAACCGTTTGGATAGAGTTAAGGCAAAGGCATCGACACCTCCTGAGGGTCCACCGTGTGCTCCGGTCGATATTGGTAGTATTCATCGCGAACTCGAGAAGGTCAAATTTTTTGAGTTCTTTGGTGCCCCAGACGGCACAACCGCCAAGGCATGGTTGGAGAATATGGCGATGTGCTTTGCACTTCGTGACTATACCTCTAACATGAAGGTATGCATGGTGGTATTTCAACTGAAGGGGAGTGCTCTTCTATGGTGGAAGATGCTCTTACCGCAATTGAACATGGCAGTCGAAGACATGTCATGGGAACTGTTCGAGGAACACTTCCGAGAGAGGTATCTATCTGAGGAATTCATTGAGCATCAACTCAACGAGTTCAACACCTTGTGATAGGGTGATCGTACGGTGCTCGAGTACGAGGCCTATTTCATGGATCTGCTTTGGTACGATCCACACCTGAATACCGAGAAACTTAAGGTCAACAAGTTCGTGTTCGGCCTTAACGTCAGCATTCGTGCAAAGGTGAGGATTCTGATGCTCAAACCTTGCATGATGTTGTCCAGAAGGCCCTCATAGCAAAGGAGGATCTTATCAGTGGGGTCAGAGAAAGACTCCAATGAGACCAGCAGGGCAGGTGTCATCTAGTGCGTTACAACATCAAACACTAGCTAGACATTCACTAGGATTTCGAGGCACTTAGAGAGGATCCACATACACTACACAATGACGACCGACGCTTCATCAAAAAACTCCTTACAGAGGACCACAACACCAGCAACATTGTCGACTGCAACAACAACAATTTAGGCTTGTTCAACAAAACAGACCAGGGTTCCAGGCTGGTGAGCTGTTAGCTTCTACTTCAGGTACCAGGAGCACTGGACCGAAGAAAGGGTGTTGGACATGTGGAGAGCCACATTACCATTGTGACTTCCCAGTAGAGACGAGCAGAGCATGTGGATCATTCGGACCCACTACCATGGGAGATTTGGGCAAGGCCCATCATATTCATGTAGCTGTGAATAATCACCAGGTAGAGCACCAGTCGAATGTTCTTGAGACGTCAGATACCGTCGTTGACCAGACCCTTAGTATTTTGATAGATCTAGGTGCTACAAAGAGTTTTATTTCTGGTGCAACGCTAAAAATAATTAAGGTAAAGGCAGTCGAACAAGATGAGTTTAGATTTGTAGAAATGGCTTTGGGAGCCAAACAAAAGGTTGGAGGGAGGGTTACGGGATGTAGCCTTAACCTGGGAGATTTTTTCACAAGGGCCAACCTGTATGTCACGATATTAGGGTCTTATGACGTCATGATCGGTATGGAGTGGTTGGAATAACATGAGGTGATACTCAAATGTAACAACGAAACGATTGAGCTTGGTCAATGATGAGGGACATAGACGTGTGATCGTAGGTCAGAACCAGGGAGTCTCCCTAAGGTTTGTCTCTTCCCTACAACTATGGAAGAGCATGTGCAAAGGGTGTGAGATTTATGCGATCCTTGCATTAAATGAAAAAGGCGTTGTGGAAGGGATAGAAAACTTTCTGGTAGTACGAGAGTTTATGGATGTATTCCCAGAGGAGTTTCCAGGATTTCCTCCTGAGAGGGACTTGGAATTTAACATCAACCTAAAACCGAGAACTGAACTGATCGCAAGAATGCCTTTTCGAATACCGACCCTAGAGTTACAGGAGTTGAAAATGAAACTGAAGGAGTTGCTATACCTAGGACTTATATGTCCAAGTGTGTCACCGTGGGGTGCACCTGTTATTTTCATATGGAAGAAGGATGGGTTGTGGAGAATCTGCATTGACTACCATCAATTGAACAAGGAAATGATAAAGAATTAGTACCCGTTCATGCCAAGGATTGATGATCTGTTTGATCATATGAAAGGAGTGACGGTGTTTTCAAGATCGACTTGAGATCAGGTTATCACCAGTTACGGATCAAGGAGGACAACATCCCTAAGACTGCCTTTAAGACGAGTTTTGGACATTACAAGTTTACTGTTTTACCTTTTGGACTGACAAACACCCCTGGGGTATTTATGAGCTTAATGAATAGGGTGTTCCGCGAATACTTGGACAAGTTTGTCCAAGTATTCATTGACAATATTTTGATATATTATCAGACGATGGAGGATCATGAAAAGCACTTGCGCATGGTACTACAGTGTCTATGAGAGAACAAATTGTTTGGGAAACTATAAAAATGCTCGTTTTATCAATCGAAGATTCACTACTTAGGGCATGTCATCTCCGATGAAGGTATTGCTGTGGATCCAGCAAAGGTCGAGGCTATTATGGAATGGCTTGCGTCGACAAATGTCCCAGAAGTGCATAGCTTCATGGGTTTAGTGGGATACTATTGACGATTCATTGAGAGTTTTTCGAAGATAGCAAATCCGATCACAGAATTGCAGAAGAAGAACTAGACGTTTGTTTGGACCAAGAAATGCACAGAGGCATTTCAGAGGCTCAAGGAGATGTTAACGACAAAATCGATACTAAAGGTCCCTGACATGGACGCAACCTTCTTGGTATGCACTGACGCATCCAAAGAATGCTTAGGCGGAGTCTTGATGTAAAACGATCAAGTGATCACTTACATCTCGAGAAAGTTGAGAAGGCATGAGGAGAACTATGCGACGCATGATTTGGAGTTGTTAGCCATTGTTTATGCCTTGATAGTTTGGAGACACTACATTATTTGATGAAAATTCAAACTAAAAATGGACCACTGTGGTCTACAACACATCTTTACGCAAAGCAACTTGAACGCACGACAACGACGTTGGTCGGAATTTCTTAGCGAGTACGATTTCAAGATTACTTACATAAAGGGAACAATGAATAGAGTGGTTGATGCGTTGAGTCAGAGACCACACATATTTTTGGTGATGCCTCTTCAGACGAATCTATGTGAAAACATTCTAACGTTACAGTGCGATGATGACTGGTACAAAGAGGTCAAGGATTTTATCGGAAAAAACACAACAATGGTACCAAAATTTGTGGGATTTACTCTAGACAACAATGGATTATTGAGATTTAAAGGTCAAATTTACGTACCACCCAACAATCAGTTGAGGAGTTTGATCTTAAATGAGGCTCATATAGTAGTTCACATGGCTCATCCTAGAGTCACGAAGATGAGGGAAGACCTTAAACCCTTATTCTTCTGGAAAGGAATAAAGGAAAACATAGTCAACTTCGTGGAAAGATGTCTAGAATGTCAGCAGGTGAAGGATGAACATAGACATCCAACATTATTACTACAGCCACACGCTATTCCATAATCAAAATGAGAGGTCATTTCGATGGATGTCATTGTTGGATTGCCACTGGCGGCCAAGAGACATGACTCGATTTTTGTGGTAGTCGACACTCTGACGAAGAGTGCTCATTTTAGTCTTGTGCGTATGACGTATCAGGAACCTAACATAGCTAGAGTTTTCATCAATGAGATTGTGAGGCTGCATGGCATGCCTAAGAGGATTATATCCAATAGAGGATCAATGTTTATAGGATGATTCTAGACTAGTTTTCAAGAGGCCTTGGGAACCCAACTTAACTTTAGTACCGCATATCACCTGGAGAAAGACGGGAAGACCGAACGAAAAAACCAAATCTTGGAGGATATGTTGCGTAGGTACGTGATGGACCAACAAAAGCGTTGGGAATAATTCTTTCCACTGGTAGAATGTGCATATAACAATGGTTATTAAAGAACCATTAAGATGGCGCCTTTTGAGTTTCTTTACAGGCTACCGTGTCAGAGGATTTTGAGTTGGGATTGGCTTGAGGATAGGGTCCTGGTGGGACTAGAAATGATCCAAGAAATGGAATATCAAATGCAAACAAAATAACAAAGGATCAAGGCAACACAAGATCGACAGAAGAGTTATGCCGACGTGCATTGTGTTGACCGTAGTTATGAAGTTGGTGATCAAGTCTTCTTGCGGGTGAAACCACATAAGAGTTAGATCAAGTTTGGAAAGGGTGCTAAAATCTCTCCTAGGTTCATGGGACCCTTCACGATTGTGGAAAAGAAGGGGCTCGTGGCCTATCAACTAGCCTTGCCTGATTCTTTGAGGCGTATGCACAATGTTTTTCCCGTATCTGTTTTGAGACATTATGTTAGTGATCCTACACATGTTATTGACATGAGTTCCTTGCAGGTATCAGACGAGGGTGTGCTCACGGTGGATCCAATCTGCATCCTCGACCATCGTATTCAACAACTATGAC
Source organism: Picea glauca (assembly GCA_000966675.3). Classification (NCBI taxonomy): domain Eukaryota; kingdom Viridiplantae; phylum Streptophyta; class Pinopsida; order Pinales; family Pinaceae; genus Picea; species Picea glauca. Next base: position 258,280 of record JZKD02S0654676.1, on the reverse strand, counting down.
ATCGAATAGTAGATCAGGTCAAGTTCCAGTGGGACAACTACAATCCACACTCAACGACCTAGGTCGATGCATATGATATGCGTTAGCAGTTCTATTTTTGTTTGATAGCTAGACCTATGATACTTTGATACACTTTATTTCGGCACTTACATACTATGAAACTTCAGGACAAAGTTTAAAACAAGAGGGGGTGTATGTAACATCCCTCTCTTGCGTGCACTGAGCAGACTTATTCTTTGAGGACACTTGCGTGCAAGTGATCCAGGTCATTATACTATTGGTTGTTTTGATTATGATTATGAGATATTGTGGATTTGATGATATGTTATTTTTGTTTTATTTACATCGACATGCGCTATTGACTGGATTCTCCTGAGTGTGAAGGAATCTGGACATGAGAGGATGCCGAGGCATCGATGAAACTCCTTGGACTCTGGATCGAGTCAGGGAATGGAATGTTAGGGTTTGAATGTTGTTGATGTGACATATGATTATATATTATGATGTTGATTGCTATCGTTGACATGTTTCGTTGATGGATGCAGGCTGATGATAGCTTGTTGACCAGACTCACATTTGGATTAAAGGGGTCACGTACGACAACCAAAGACATTGAGGGAGAGGTGTGGCAGCAGCCCTGCCACAACCTACTAGCACTCCCGCCGTGGCTCGAACTGTAGGTTAATGATTACCTAATTCAAGGAGACCCACGATGTAGTGAGGGAAGACTGTGACAGTCGCTCACGATGATTCCAAGGGGCACGCAATAAGGCAGGTTCCTTATTCCTTAGAGGCCCTTAGTCTCCCACAAGATCACTTGATGGATTATTGACTCCAGGGGTTTGAAGTCTACCAAATTCAGTCAAGAGGCGAGTGGCACCCTTGGAGAACGTAGTACGTCTTGAAGGGCATGTCGTGCAAATAAAACATAAAGAGGCGAGTAGCACCCTTGGAGCACGTAGTGCATCCCGAAGGGCACATCATGATTTTAACTGTGGTGAGTCAATAAACCTAGTGCCTAGAAAACTATGCCTCTCTAGGACCTGGCCGACCTTAAAATAGATGATGGTTTGAGTAAAGTTTAATAACTAAAAGTTCCCTTAAAAAATTGTCGCCCAACCTACCTAGTGAAATTAAAACCTAGGTCTAAGTAGAACATGTGAACAAAGAAAAACTAATAGACATGTAACAAGAAGGGGGGTAAGAAATTCAAACTTTAATTATTAAAGTAAAAATTACAATGGAGGATTAAATTTATTAAAAGGGTAAATGATTGTTTTTGTCTACACTTGCTAATTTTGATTTTTAGTTAAAAAGAAAAAGGGGGAAACTTAAAGAAAAGGGGAAACTTAAAGAAAAAGGGAAACTTAAAGAAAAAGGGGAATGCCTAACTTAGTAAGGAATCTAGCCTTTGGAACTTTCTATTTATGAACTCAACTAGGATTTAAGTAAGACGTAAGTTATTTAAGAATTGTAAGGGATTAATGGGACATCGATGACCATTTTTAGGAACACTTTTATGTGGGTGAGGAAAATAGACAAATTTAATTAATTAATAAATTGATTTTCTGGTGCAACTAGGGGATTGGGTGACATGTGTACGGGGGAGGTTTTTCCTAATTAAATAAATGAAAAAGGAATCTAATGAGGGTTTGGGAAACTAATCACTTGAAAAATCTATAAAAAGGATGATGGAGGAGGATTATGGAGCACGTTTGGTTTGCATAAGGTTACGCTGCCAAAATTTCATCTTGCCTGGATTTCTCTTGTGGGAGTTGGGATTCCCACCTCGGATAACGAGTGGTAGCTCGACCTTGCAAGGCGAGCTGGGAGCTGACATTCTCTGGTATTGTGTGTGTGTCCCATTTGCAGCTTGAGGGGCTCAGGGGGAAGAACAATACCCCTAGCGTTGGTTGGGAGGTACTGGTGAGGTCTCCGTGGTTGGCAATAAGTACTTGGATGGAGTGCGAGCATGACTCGGAAGGAACGCAAATGTGAGATATCAACTTCTGGTTATTCGTCGTTGGTTACAGGTACGCAAGTGCGATTGTTTTGTTAAAAATAAAAGAAAAAAATTGGTTTAATTTATGTACATGAATATCTATAATGGCGAATGCTGAAGTTGATTTTGGACAACAATGGAGAAATGTAATTCAAATAATTTTTTTTCCATCTTGGAATTAAAATTGTAGCAATGAATTAGTTTCAATATTCTCTTATTGTTCAATGAAAAATGTTCGTTTATATGAATTCCTTTTAACTTTGAGTTTATCAATAAGCACGATACTATAAGTTTGAGTTGATACTTACATCGGTGAAGCATACATGAGTAAGGAAAAGGAACTTCCTATAATGCCTTGTCAGATAATTCAATTTCCATAGCTACGGGAAAGTTCATCTACAACTGCTAACAAGACTGTCTAGAATGTAAAAAAAATAAGGCTTGTATGATTATATGAATTCCTATTTACAGAGATCTGTATTTAAGTTTGATGTTCAAGGATAGGAATATGGTAGCTATTACAAACCTAAAATGCCAAACCCCAAACGTACGGAGTAATTCATCATTTCTTCGTTCTCCCAACGCTAATTTGTTTGTGAACCACACTAACTGCACTAACCGTCACAGGATAAGGATCCCTAGCCATCACCTTCTCCGAGATGTGAGACCCACTCTAATCTTACTCCAGGGAAAGCTTGTTCCATTAGCATGCATTGTCTTAGGGAGAAGAATGGAAAATGAGGGAACGATTAAGTGCCTTATATTCCCGGGTTGGACTTTGGTACATATCTGGGCGTTATCAAAATGGAGCGACTGGAAGGGATGCCATGCGAGTTGTTGGTTCAAATGGTTATTATTAAACTTCAATTGCTTGGGTAAACTATGAATTTTAATCCTTTACTAAAAGGACCACAGTGATCAGAAGACAAACAAGTAGTAGTTTTCTTTATGCTACTAAATGAAATGGATTCCCATGCTCACGCTAGTGTAGAAGGGAAAAAATTTGTAGAAATATTTGTCGTGATCCGTGGCAGGCAGGATTTGAGAAATACCATACTTGTTGGAACCCCCAACCAACCACTCAGTGCCTTTATAAAAAACACATTTGGGAGTTTCTTGGGATCCACCAGAACATGCAAATTATATATTTTTGCTTATGGCAGGGTGAACATACCAGCTTGTGGGCAGATGCTTACCCAATTTTTTTTCCTTACTTGATTGGGTCTTACATGCACTAATTATTATTTTTACCCAGTGGAAGAGGACGTGGCTACATAGGCAATAAAAAAAACTAACTTTTGAGCCTAGCGTCTATGCGCAACTATAATTTTCGTTTTTCCTGTCATATTATATTCATTGTCTTTTTATGTGTTCTTCTTTCAACGAAATCCTTTGAGTGTAAATTGCGATAAACTTCTTTATATAATAATCAGGAAAAATCTATATGAAACTCACAGATTTGATCTTTTTATCGTTGATTTTTGTGTTAGATTGAAATTAAACGATTACACAAAATTCTTTTGAGTTGTTTTCAGGAAACTAGATGCACATCTTTCCCTCTACTCTTGAGGCCATCAACAAGATAAGCTCGTATCTTGATCCTCTCAGAAACTGTTCTCGTTGCTTCACAATTATGTCTCTGCATGGTTTGAGAAAACCCAAATTCGTGCGCTGGGTAGCTAGAATTTTATTTACGGTCACAGTTAATCCCAGACTATCAGGTGGATTCCCTTCGCCCTTTTTAAACTCAAACAACATTTATAGATTTCACGCGAATGTTATTGTAGATTAATTAAAATGATTTACCTTGACCACTTCTCCCAAATAATGTTTCGAGATGAAAGTTTCCAGATTTATTACCTTGATAGAATAATAAATTACCATGTTAGGGTAATGTTCCAGATTTCTTGACTTTTTCTTTGCAGATTAATTAATTTAATTAGAATGATTTACCTTGTCAACTTAAATGACATGTATTTAACTGTGAAAGGATCATTCATGAGTAAGAATTGGAATCTTCATTTTGATTACTATAGTATTGTTTTGATGAGAAATAAATAGATAGAAGTTTTTGCATTCTATGGTTGTGGTTCTTGCTTTATTATGGTACTAAAGAAGTTAAATAAATTGTAGTTGAGTTATTGGTTTAATGAAACCCTTGAATGGAAGGCGTAGTGTGGCTTGCAGATGGTTATATGCTATTATTGTTAGATGGTGATTGGTTACTATATGATATGAATTAGTCCTTTGATGATTGTTGTATTTATGGTTGTACTTGTTTTGTAACATTTATTGTGATGGTCTCTCGCTCGTCGGGAAGGTTCTAGTTACTAATCATCGGAGCTGTTGAGTTTGGATTGATTTATGTTTCCTTTAGCTTAGTGGGCATGATTATTCATGTGTTGGGAGGGATGTAGACACCTCCTTGTTCCTCAAAACAGTCACCAACCTTGAGACCTTTGTTACACATTATTTTGGCCTCCCTAGTGATGTGTCTACAAACATGTATTCAACCTCTAAAAAGGATCTTTCCCATGAGAAAAGTAATTGTTTTCCTACTCTATAAGGCTTGTTTTTAGAAGGACGTTGCAGGCTAGTAGTATTGTATAGTGCGGAAATTCTGATTTCCACAGGCTGCTCTAAAACTAGCTTGCGGGGTTTCCGCGGGATGCTATCTAGACAGGTTGCGACAACATTTTAAAACTAAGAAAAAGGAAGAAGTTCACGAAAGTTCTAGAAGGAATCTTCTAGAATATTAGGTGGAATCCATGTGGTTGAGATCCTACCCGCCTCTCTGATTTGGTGGGATCATCTTGATCTCTTTAACCATCTCTCTTTCTCCTATATAATGATGGATTTCTCATGAAAAGGTTAAGCATTAAGCAAGCAAGAGCAAGTAAGGAATGATTAAGGATGAATAGGTTGTGAATTGTGTGAGGTACTCTACATCAGATGCTTGAAGAATTCATCTCAACTTATCAAGTTATTGTGGATCATCTTCATGCAATCTTGGAGCAAGTGTGTGTGTGTCAAGAGCAAGGGCCATCGAAAGGGAACTTAGCGACATCAAGGTTGTTTGGTTGTATCTTCCACTTTCTCTTAATATAATATAGTGGCATGTTTCTTTACCATAAAATCACTCTCATTTTATTACATGATTCCCATTGAATATATTATTATTGCTTTCACTTTGGTTGGTTTGTGTTTCATTGCAGGATCAATAGCACAAGAACACCAGAGTGAAACAGGGACAACAAAGACATAAGGAAGCGATATTCAAAGGTATGTTACTCATCCTTTCTTTGACCATAGATTCAATGATTAGAGCTCCTTCAACTTCACTTCCCAATGATCCTCTTCATTTCGAACGATCGGGTCCCGATACAGTCCTCTGCCCTCTGCCAAAGGGCGTTGTTCGAAAGTCTGCCTTCAAATCTCATGCACGTGCTGCTCAAAACTACAATATTGTAGAAGAACTTACGCAAGCGCCCTCTATGATGTCAGCTCTCGAAGTCCTTTAAAGTTGTCCCGTTCAACGGAAGGCCATCAATGGAATTGATCCCACAGATACAAATTTGATAATCTTTGACTTGGAAGATCACATTCCAAGTCTACCTCCTTAGTTAGCGTTTCAGATTCAAGTTGTTGTCGAGAACAAGAAAATCTGTAGAACCATTATTGATGACAATGCCTTGACATGCGTCATGTCTATTGCTTGTTGGAAATCCATTAGCTCTCCCCCGCTCACCGAATCACACAATACACTTAAGGCTTTCAATGGTTCTGGTTTTACGCCTTACAGTGTTCTTCCCTCGTTGTCTATTATGTTGGAGGGAAAATCGGTCAACGTAGAGGTCGAGGTATTTGATGCTCCTCTTGATTATAACCTCTTACTTGGTCATAACTAGATTGATTCCATGTGTGTCATCGTGTCAAACCTTTTCCATGTACTACGTTTCCCACATCAAGGAAAAGTCGTTACGGTTGACCAACTGGCCTTTTTTAACTCTGATTCTCGTACTAGCAACATGCCATTTATCTTGAAGACACCTCCTGGGTACGAGAATGTCGGTGTGGGTCTCCTAAAAGATTCCACTTTAATGGGTACCTTCCTGATACCACCACCCGATGTTCCACCTCCTTTTGTCGCTTCGATCAACATGATTTCCACTTTCGTCCGGGAAACCCCTGCATCTTATGACCCATGGATAGCACCAAATCCTTGTGATTATATTCTCTATGGTGAAAAAATGCCTTTAAGTCTAGTTGAATCTGCTTATCAAGCCATTCAATCGACAACCCCTTCTACTCCCTCTCTTGGTGATTCATCTCCCGATCCATTTCACATCATCTTTCCTACGGATGAGATGATCATGTAGGTTATGTCTATGGAAGATACCCCGTGGGACGATGGAAATCATCGCTCCATCCTCTTCCTGGAGCAACACACCATAGAGAGTTACCAACAGATTTCGACTCCATCGACCGTTGTTGTCATTTCCTCTGTTCCTGTGTCAACACACAATGTTCTTTATGAAGGGAACCTGAGTAATTTTTCACCCATCATTCCTCTTGACATATCCATTAAACCTGGAATTGTCGAAAATGTTTACATTGGAGCCACATGTTTCGATGATGAAGTTGTCACTTATAAAGCTATTGCTCAAGAATTTCATGACATTTTCACTTGGATCTACGAAGAGATGCTAGGTATTGACCTCGATATCGCCCAGACTTCGCCCAGTCCACCCTTGTAAAGTCACCGCTATCAAGCTCGAAGTCAAAAAACTTCTTAAAGACGACTTTATCTATCCTGTGGCTTTAACCGATTGGGTATCCAATCTAGTTCCGGTCAATAAAAAACAAGGCACAATACGTGTATGTGTCGATTATAGGGATATTAATAGCTTTTCCTAAAGACAATTATCCAACCCCCTTCGTTGACCAGATCGTCGACGATTGCACCGATAGTGAAATATTCTCTTTAATGGATGGTTTCTCCGGCTATAATCAGATTAATATTTTGTTCGCGGATCAACACAAGACTACTTTCATCTTTCCTTGGGGTACCTTTGCCTACTAGAAACTGCCTTTCGGTTTAAAGAACGTTGGGGCGAATTTTCAATGCGCTATGTCTTATGATTTTCATGATATCAATCACATCATACAACCGTATCTCGATGATCTACCGACCCATTCCATGCGCCGCCAAGATCACCCGGCCTATCTCCGAGCCATTTTCATTTGCTGTCGTTACTATCGTATACATTTAAACCCACACAGATGTGTTTTTCATTTGGATTCTGACCGACTTCTGGGTTTTATTGTGTCACTTCAAGAAATTAGGGTGGACCCTTTGAAGGTTGAGGCTATCCTTAATCTACCTCCTCCTTCTACACTTCGCCAGCTCCAAAGTTTTCAAGGGAAGGCAAAATTTTTGCGTCGATTCATCCCCAATTACGCTGAGTTAATGTTAGGATTTAATTGAATATTGAAGAAGGATTACGAGTTTGTATGGGAAGAAAATGCCAACAAACCCTTCGAAGCTTTGAAACTTTCCCTAACATGTACACCACTACTTTTCCCACCCGATTATAGTTGAGATTATTTCCTCTACCTCGTCGTTTTGAACTCTACCATTTCCATGGATTTAGTCCAAGAAGATGATTTGCACGAAGAACATGTAATTTATTATTTGAGTCAGAGTCTTACGAATACCGAAGCCAAATACCTACATGTGGAAAACTGGCCTTGGCAGCTGTTCAAGCTATCCAACGTTTCCGTCACTATATCCTATTACGCATGACCAATGCCATTTCCAATTGCAACCCTATGCAAGATATCCTTACATGCCAATTGCTAGGGGGGAAAGTACTCCAAATGGATTGTGATTCTCCAGGAGTTTGACTGAGAGTTTGAACGCGCTAAGTCTAATTAGAAATCATTGGTTTTTTACGAACTGATATGTGGCCTTCCCTCCACTGAGACATAAAACGTGGCAGAGGATTCATTGCCTGATGAATCCCTTTTTCTAATCAGTTATGATGACACTTGGTACAAAGATATTATCATCTATCTCCAGACTCAAACTTTTCGGCCCGACCTTTCTAGCATAGACCTTCGTCGTATACAATATCAAGCCCATCAATACATAATTCTCAGTGACACTCTTTATCGCCGTGGTGCTGACTCTATTTTCCGACGCTGTCTCACCTATGATGACGCTGAGGAAGCTTTGAATGAATACCACTCTGGAGCATGTGGTGGTCATATGTCTGGGTATGCCACTGCCCAAAAGATATTACAAGCAGGGTACTTCTGGCCTTTGTTTAAAGACTGTATTACTGCTAATCAAAAGTGTCATTCTTGTCAAACATATAATAATAAAATAAGATCTCATCCCACTCCTTTACACACGGTAGTTTCCATTGGTCCTTTTGCAAAATGGGGCATTGAATTCATGACATGTAACCCTCACTCGACCGGGGGGGGCATGGATACATCATCGTATACGTGGATTATTTCACTAAATGGGCCGAGGTGATGCCTACATTCGATAACACCGGAAAAACTGCAACACTTTTCATATTCAATCATATCATCACTCGATTTGGAATCCTACAAGCTATTGTTACTGATCACGATAACCATTTTCAAAACTTCATGATGTCTGAGCTTACTGAAAAACTTGGGTCTTCGGCATGAAAACTCAACCCCCTACTATCCACAGGCCAATGGCCAGGTTGAAGCGATAAACAAAGTTCTTATCACTATGCTTCGACGGATAATAGGAACTCACAAGACAAGTTGGCACACGATGTTGTTTTCAGCGTTATGGGCCTATCGAACATTCGTAAATTCTGCCACGGGGTTTACACCTTTTCAATTAGTGCATGTTATCGAAGTTGTCCTATCGATTGAATGTGAGACACCATATTTGAAGCTAGCCATTGAACTTCTCACCAACACCTTTGCCGAAGAGGAACGTCTATTGTACCTGATGTAATTAGATGAAACTCGTCGTGATGCCACCCTGGTTGTTGAAACTCATAAAAAGCGTGTCAAAGCCCAATACGACAAGCATGTCAAGCCACATGTTTTCTCTGAAGGTGATCTAGTTCTCCTCTATGAACAAGATTGTGATTTACTAGGGGCCAAAAAATTCAAGGCTATGTGGCGAGGTCCTTATATTGTCAAACGGGTGTTGGAGAAGGGAGCTTATGAGTTAGTGGATTATGATGGCATTCCTTTGAGTGAGCCTAGAAATGGGATTTACTTAAAGAAGTACTATGCTTCGGTCATCTTTGCATGAATTCTTGTATTTTTATTGTATCATACTATTGTGTGCTACTTTTGTGTGCTTTTTCATTATTTGGTTTCGACCCCCAGCTGATTACCTTGCGTTGTGCTTGGTTTCCAGATGTCGGTGCCTTCGCTACCCTACATCGGCTTCGCCGATGGTGCTAGTCGTAGTACTCAGAACTTAGCATCCGCTGCTTGGGAAATCTATGCACCTACGAAAAATTTAGTCAGTCTACACTGTGTCTACCTCGGTCGTGCAACTAAAAATATCGCGGAATATAGTGCAGTCATCGAATTGTTGACCGACTCTATTTCACTTGGAATCCGTCATCTTGTTGTACGGATTGATTCACAATTAGTGGTACTATAGTTAAGTGATGTCTATGCTATCCGAATTCCTACTTTGTTATGGGTATATCTACGAATTCGCCTCTTGGAACATTACTTCAATTACATTGAATATCAACATATTCCTAGATGTCTAAATACATTAACATATGCATTAGCTAATTATGTGTTAGACAAACATTTGAGACACATGTAAATCCAACCACAATTCACATTAAAGCAAGTAAGCCGGTAGAATCCTCATGTATATTATAACGATAAAAGTGTATTACAAAAAGGTGTTTTCGTCCAAAGACCAAAAATATCAAAATGAGACGCACTTGGCTTCATATACAAAATAGCATCAAGGATGCTGCTCACGGTAGCACATTACTACCTGTGCTACCCTACGAAGTAGTCGACTAAGTGAACTAGATACACCCATAGTATGGTGCTGATAACGCCTCAGAATCTCATCGATGGAGAAGTCTGGGATATCTGCTATCAATCCCTCTAGGTTCTGCTCGACTGCCTCATAGTCACTAGCATCCCATCCTACTACCACGACTGCTTCCCCTCGTCTCTGAATAGGGGATGTACCCGGAGGCCGGTGCGGCCCTACATCTGCATTGTCAATTTTTTTTTATTAGTCATTGGATTGAAAGCATAAAAAACATTTATATTTCAAAATTCACAAAAACATCATAAAAGCAAAATGTTTTTCTTACTTAGATCTCCCCACTGAAATCCCTTAGGTAGAACCAAGTCATGGTTACCTCTGAAATCCAACCTGGCGTATGCATAATCATCCACCATCAGAATTTGAGGCCACAACCAGTCAAAAAATACATCATTATACTTCACGATGGGGCCGACCACATGCTAGGCCATGAGGTCGCACCAACTATTCATCCTTGGGTTTCATGGAGCCGATATGCCCCACTCTACCTGTAAACGTAAATGGGGGACCCTCTCTAGGAAGAAATACACTAAGATAGACCCGTATCCATTGTTTCAGGTCCCCTCTCTTGCATTTTGTCAGTTGTGTCTTCATGCTATGAAGAACTCCGTCACTCCAGTTAAAAACCCGAGGCTCCATACACTCTACTGCATATTGAAAATATATTTGGAGTGCCATGTGAGGAGATGCACTCCCCACCATACGTGAAATGGTAAAAATAATAGTCCGGAGGGGTAAATCCCGAACACCTCTGATGGCAACTTTTCCCTTGCGTCTCTCTGCCTCGGGATCACAGTATCGACGAAGATATTCACTCATTGGTAGACCACCAACTCTGTCTCCTGTCAAGGTCACATGAGATCCATGAAGAGATAATCCTGTTAAGAAATAGATATCTTCGATATCTAAAGACAGTACGTGGGCACCCACATGAAATACCTGCTGGTCCACATCCCACATGTGGACTAGATACTCCAGTAACCTCAGTTGGGCCCTCATGCCCTGGATTTAAAAAAAGTTCAGTAACCCACACTGTCGGAGGGAATTTACAGTGCCCAGGTCGTTCAAAGAATTGAAATCATAATCTTCGTGTTCCCTCTCCCTCCACTCCATCATTTTGATGCTCAAAAACCTGTATTGGGACAATAAAAGGGAGTTAGCATCCTCATATGCTGCTTTGAAAAGTTTTTATTGGCTAAACGCGTATGAAGAAATTTTGATTTTCGGCTGCCATAGGTGGAGTATTACACACAGTGCGGGGTTTTTGCAGGTGAACCACGGGCCACCTGCGGAAAGCTATGGTTTCTGCAGGCCCTGATATAGCTCACTTGCGGCAGCCCCAACGCGCACCTACCGACCTAAAACTCAACTCAAAAATCCATTTTGCACCAATAAAAATGAAATTTAATCCATTGAAAAGAAAGAGGACAAGGAGATTATTGTTTTGGCGGAAGCTGTTCGTTGAATGGTCTCCCGTACCTCCCACAATCAACAACCGAAGTCTGAGGTAAAAACAAGGTTTCTAGCAAGTTTTGGGCAAAATACAAATGAAATAGTAAAAAGAAATTTTACCTATATTTATTTCATTTTTTACTTTTTCTATTAATATTTCATATTATTTTATGCATTTTATCCAAAACCTAAAGATCTAATGGTCTTGTGAGTGTTTTTTTTTTTTCTCACAGATGGAAGAACTAGGATCTTGAACAATGAGATACAAATATTTTTCTTGATTTGTTTTTCTAGTTGTCATATGTACAAGTAATTTTTAAGGTTTTTAAGAAAAACCTTGATCCTAGTCTTTGTTCGTTCTCGTGCTCGAAAATCGATGAGAACGCAACCAAGTATACTTTTGTCATCTATTCATACTCGTCATGGTAACACGAAAAAAATGAAGCTGATGGAGTATCCTTTAAGCTCTGTTCACGCTTCATAAAAACGAAAAGATTGCCGAGGGACCTTGTTTTTTTTCACGCTCATAAAAGTATTTGAAGAAAACGTTTGATGGGCGATAGTTGATCACTTTTTCAGTCTCATCAAGCTACTTTACGAAAAAGGAACAGAGAGAGTTCTAAACATGAAAAACACTGAGTTTTCTATCTTTGGACTTGTTAAACTAACATCGAAAGACCCATATGGGACTGAACCACTCCTTCTTAGGGTTCATTAAACATACTCTGAGGGACTCATCTGAAGGATGAGCTTACATCAACAAGCATATGTTATCCTCCTCAAGCTTGCGTAAAAATAAAGAGGTACTCGCTAGAAATGGTGGGGGAAAATTTGGAAAAGAAATGCGTCTGTATATTTGTGTTAGTGGAAGTAATAGTTGCTCTTGAACATGAAACCCCCTTCATCATTGAACCCAGGTTGGGAAATTCATTTGTCTCTCGTATGAACTTCCGCAAGTTCATATCTTGGGTCGTCTTTGAGTTAATGCTGCCAAGGCCATTGTTGTGTCGTTCATATGTTCAAGAGAAGTCCAACCTTGCACAAGCCATCTATCGAGTCGGCCATTTGAAGTTATCAATTCTTACCATGTCGGCCTTCCCTGTGTCAGTTTCAAATAATTTTCATACTTTTATCTACCCTAAATCTGTTACTTATTTCGCGTCATTGATGGGGGATACATCAAGGCCCTCTTGTGATGAGTCTTTTCCTATCGAATTCAACTCATAATCCAAGAATAAGACTTAGAAATCATTTAGTACCTTAGAGCCTTCATGCCTTAATGGTAGGTTTCTTCGCTTTCGACAATGGATTCACATCATTGGTCCCTGATCGAGAGATTCTATCGAGTGTTCGACTTCAACTTATTTATTCACATTCGATGGATTGTACTAGGGTACCTTGGGAGTCATTGAAATCAATGGTGATTTCCCTCGCACTTGTTAACAATTTTCATTAATGACTGGTAATCAAGTGGTTTCTACCATGTTCGACTTCAACACCTGTAATCACATGGCTAGATTTGTACTTACAAATGAAGGGATTGAAGACCTTGGATCTCATCATTTTGGTCCAGCTTGCGATGGAATATTTATGATTTGTATTGACACATAGATCCACTTTGTATGTCTCGTGGCTATGTCCGAATTTGAGTTTTCTAGAGCATAGATCCACAATGTATTCCTGGTGGCTATGTAGAATCTTTGTGACATGGATCCAAAGTGTATGATTGGTGGCCATCACTGACATTTATGGTTTAAATCACTTGTAGTCTGAGCATGAGAATTCCTACCTCAGACATGGTATAATATTGCGCAGATGCTTGGTTTCTTGCAGGTTCTCGATTTTAGCGCTCCTTGTTTCTGACACACACGCACATTCTAAAAAGTATTTCGGCTTTCATAAATTCCAACCTCATACTTTGGGGGGAATTCTATTACACATTATTTTGGTCACCCTATTGATGTGTCTACAAGTATGTATTCAACCTCTCAAAAGGATCTTTCCCATGAGAAAAGTAACTTCTTTCCTACTCTACAAGGCTTGTTTTTAGAAGGACGTCGCAGGCTAGTAGTATTGTACAGTGCGGAAATGTTGATTTCTGCAGGCTGCTCTAAACCTAGCCTGTAGGGTTTCCATAGGATGCTATCTAGACGGGGTGCGACAACGTTCTAAAACTGAGAAAAAGGAAGAAGTTCAGGAAAGTTCTAGAAGGAATCTTCTAGAGTATGAGGTGGCATCCATGTGGTTGAGATCCTACCCGCCTCTCTAATTTGGTGGGATCATCTTGATCTCTTTAACCATCTCTCTTTCTCCTATATAATGATGGATTTTTCATGGAAAAGGTTAAGCATTAAGCAATCAAGAGCAAGTAAGGAATGATTAAGGTTTAATAGGTTGTGAATTGTGTGAGGCACTCTACATCAGATGCTTGAAGGCTTCATCTAAGCTTATCAAGTTATTTTGGATCATCTTCATGCAAGCTTGGAGCAAGTGTGTGTGTGTCAAGAGAAAGGGCCACCGAAAGGGAACTTAGTGACATCAAGGTTGTTTGGTTGTATCTTCCACTTTCTCTTAATATAATACAATGGCATGTTTCTTTCCCATAAAATTACTCTCATTTTATTACATGATTCCTTGATCACATGTATAAGCCTTCATTGAATATATTATTATTGCTTTCACTTTGGTTGGTTTGTGTTTCATTGCAGGATCAATAGCACAAGAGCACCGGAGCGAAGCAAAGACAACAAAGACATAAAGTGATATAAAAAGGTATGTTACTCATCCTTTCTTTGACCATAGATTCAATGATTAGAGCTTAGGGAAAGCACCATGTCTTCTCTTGTTTTGTTCTAGATCTAGGTGGATCTAGGGAGATCATTTTATGTACGCATTTATCGATATATCAAATAACAACCTTAAATGGTCAAAATCGATGGGAACCTCGGCTTGAGCGTTGCTTATGTGTCCTGGAGGTCCTAACCTTGCAGGGTAGGATGGGTGGGTAGTCGTTTTTATTTTATCTAATTGATTTTCGCATGTTGCTTCTAGTTTCATGATGTGCTAGTATGCTAGGTCGTTATGTTGTCTATTACATGAATTGCGTGCGTTGTGTTAGTTGTCGAGTTGCGATGATTGACTGTTTTTCGTTGTTACCTTCATGTTTAAAAAAAAAATAAAAAAATTTGCACTTGTTATGCGTCGCATGTTGACGTAATGACAGAGGTCGTTACATCGAAGATGTAGGATTTGAATCTGAAAAGAATTGTTATGCGTCACATGTTGACGTAACAACATGGGTCGTTACAATGAAGATGTAGGATTTGAATATGAAAAGAATGTGTAGACTTTATTAAATTGCTCTATGGAAATATACATTTATGGAGACAAACTCGTAAACTCTCTTATTATTAATTTTATTTTTAGTTGAGGTTGAACTTTCTATATAGGAATACTTTATGTGTTACTACCATTTATTCACCTATTTGAATATATATATTTTTTGGTTTAACACTCTCAAAATACTCATTTTACTAGTTGTTTGTAATGAATTTCAATCACTATTTGAATAATTTTCAATGGAAAGTTTATATATAATATTAGTTGCATTGCATATTAGTGTTTAATATGGCAATATGGGTTAAATGGATCAAAGAAATAAGAGTCAACACTCTCAATTGTTATACACCCATAAACTCATTAGCTTAAAAAATGTCATTAATCTTATTTAGCTTAAAAACTCCTTTACAAAATTGATGATTATATTTATTCCCAACACATTAGTGAAAGATTGGAATACCCTCTCCATATTTTGTCACCAATATGAGAAAGTTTAAACATTTAATTTTGGCTCTTAAATTATACATTCATCATAACCTATAATAGAGATGTAAATTAAATAAAATTGTAATTAATACATTCATCATAACCTATAATAGAGATATAAATTAAATATAATTGTAATTATTTTTATTGCATGATTTGAATTTCATGGTGGATGCATTTGTTGGCCTCGAAAGTCATAATAGGTTGAATTTGGTATTTTCAATATCTTCTTGTTATAGTAGGTTTCTTGTGTGAGGAAAAAGGAAATATGCATATGTTTTAGGTTTCAATAATATAATAGATGTTTTGGATGGTGCAATATGTGTTTGGGTTCATTTAATATTTTTTTAACTCATGAGTTTCATGCATTTGTAGTTCATATATATCAATTTTTTTAACTTATGAGTTTCATGCATTTGCAGTCCATAGATTTCAATTTTTGTAAAAGAAATAGAGTCTGAGTAAGAAAGTTTCTTGGAGAATCAGTTTAAAAAGTAAGAATCCAATAAAATGGAAAAAACACCTTACAAGAAAGAATTAGCTTAAAAAGTAAGTATAATAAAATGGAAAAACCACCTTACAAGAAATAAAATCTTTAAAATCTTTCTCATAGTCTAGTAATGGGAAAAAAGGGAAGTTGTATCTCATAAAAGGGGACACCTTATTATGGCATAGCATTCAAAATAAAGAAGTGCTCAATTGGATATTTAGATTTGATGTTTTAAATTGTTTTCCTTATATCTCTCCAAACCTACCATCACTTTAGTTGGTAATATCTCATTATGTACTGGAAGGTTTAATATGGCATTGGATAAAACAAAAAATAACCATGAATTTTATTTTGTAATTATATTTTATTTCGTTAATGGAGTAATCTAGAGAAATTTTAATGGATTTAGATTCACACCATTTGAGCATGGATTTAGATCTAGAAATATATATGTACATATTCACACCATTTGAGCATGGATTTAGATTTAGAAAAATATATGTGCATATTCACACTATTTGAGCGTGTAAAATAATATGTTGAGATAATGATTAATTCTAAATAAGTACAAGATTAATTTTAAATTGAGATCAAAACTCATTAATCATTATTTAGGCATATAGGAATGAACACACCAAAACTATTGTCCAATAGTACACTTGTCGAACATAAAACTATTGTTGAACAATAGACTTTCACCATAGTATAGTAATTAGATAGCAATGAAGGATCCAAAACACCTATACAACATGAATTAATGAAACTTCAAAATGTGTCCAAAGCACTTGTCTAATAGTACACCATTTGATCATGTAAAATAATATGTTGAGATAATGATTAATTCTAAATGGGTACAAGATTAATTTTAAATCGAGATCAAAACTCTTTAATCATTATTTAGGCATATAGCAATGAACACACCAAAAATATTGTCCAATAGTACACTTGTCAAACATAAAAATATTGTTGAACAATACACTTTCACCATAGTATAGCCATTAGATAGCAATGAAGGATCCAAAACACCTATACAATAGGAATTAATTAAACTTCAAAATGTGTCCAAAGCACCTATCTAATATTACACCTATTCTGTTATACACTTGTCCATTGTACAAAATACCCAAGTTGTGTTGATTTCATTGGGATGCCAACATAAAAAAAGGGTCCGAATTACTATTCTTGAGATTCAACAATTCCTTTTTTCTCTTCAAAAGTGTATGTTAGATGCTATGGTCCATACATGGAATATCTCAAAGATAGTAGGACCACAACTAAATCCATCCAAAATACGATTGGGGAGAGGGGTAGATTCGTTTGGGTGAAATAACTTGTTCACCAAATTCCTTATATGCCCAATAAATAATTTTTCCTTAATATTTTTTGTAGATTGGATTCATTTATGTAAATTTATTTTAGTGTTGGAGTTGGTTCAATATGCAAGTATCGTAGAGAAGGGTTGGTTGATGCTTCTCCATTTATAATTTATATTTTTTATGAATTAAATGTATAAGTGTTGGATGATCCATCTTGATTTAGATTCATCATGTAATTAATTATCTTATTTAACACGATGTAAAGTGGAAAGAGGAAGGATTGAATGGCCCTTCTCCATCCCATATGTATTAATTTCATGGTGTTCTTAATGTTAATTTTAGATTCAATTGTTCCTATGGTTGCAATGGCAATATAACTAGATTAATCTTTACTAGTGGAAGGTTAAGGAATGATTGGATGACCCTTCTCTTTGTCATATTATATTTCAATTTTATCCATAATTCCAAAATATCCTTATATTTAACTTCTTTAGTGGTATATGGAGAAATGATCTATTGACACTTTTTGATTATCATATCCATTGCAATAATTTCTAACAATTCTAGAAGCTTAGACCAACTCTTCTCCATATATATGTAACATTAAGAAGGCTTGGGAAACCCTTCTTCATCTACAAGTATGCAAAGAAGGATCAATCAATCCTTATCCATCTACAATTTTCTTTAATTGACCCCAATGAACCCTAGTTTTAAAACTTTGTAGGCATTAAAAAAAAGAGTGAAACTGTTACAATAACAATAATATAATCATATATTTGTACTTGATGCAAAATAAAAAAAAATCTAGAATGTCATGTTTGTTTAAAAAATCGTAATGGTATGCCATCTTCAATTATTCGTTCATGATCGACTTTTGACAATTACCATTTTCTAACTTTTGATCTTTTCCTTGATTGCACCTCTATTAAATTTATGCATGCTACAGATACCAAATGACTATATTGACAACTTATGACATCCTATTGATAGTCTTGAAAGTGAACACGACTATCGATTTGATGAGTTTCTAGAAAAAAATAGCCTTTTAATACGATGGATCCTCTTTCATATATAAAACCGTTATCATCAAAATATTCTAACAATTTCATCTTTCCTTGTGTGCATCACATCAAATAATATTTAACGTTTTCATCATTTTCTATAGGTGCAACCACAACAAAGACAACTCCTGCAAATAACTCGTCATATTCCAACAACCAGTTCTCGTTAGATCAACACACATGCACACAATTGTACTACATATATATATAGTACATGTAAATATACACTTTTTAGGCATAACAAATATGTTTGAACAATTGAAACATAAATTTTACCTTCTCTAACAAGATCAATAACTCTATCGCCATCAATTGACACTATAGTTTCATTTGATCCAATATCCTCTAAGCTTGCAAATGGCATTTTCCCCTTTGTATTAATTTCAGTGTGTCTCCAAGCTTTAACATATTTCTCAGTTTTGTTTTCACAAATGTTTGTGGATTCTATGTCCTCTATGCAAACTGAACAAAAACAAGATTCATTTCTTCCATCAAATGTAAACACATTTTGGAAGGGTTTTGTTTTAATTGAATGAAAATTTTGAGTCCCATGTATTGTATTGGACTCATATGAGATTGATCTATCTACATCTTGGATGCCAATATGCCAAAAAAAATGCACATGGTTCAATAATAATTTATTTAAATATAAATATAAAATGTCAATATAATAAACATGTTGAATACAAGAACTTATTAACTTTCTCTATTGACCATGATTGAAAATCATATTTTTGAATGCAGATAAAAATATCACATGTGTGTAGAACATATATATACACACACCTGCGCACATCCTTTGACGAATTATTTTCATGGCATAGCGCCTGTTTTCACCATTCAACAACTTGATAAGAAGATTCAAATCGATCGACACGAGGGTTCATCTAATACCTTCTAAGTGTTCGTTTTACACATGTCACTGCACCGTCATGCTCTCATTTTCCATGACTTGTCTCAAAAAAATTCCAAAAATGTGTAATGTTTGATTTCTTGTGAAGACGACACAAAAAATAGAATGATCGTGAAGATTTGAATTGACCCACACATCTATCTAACCATATCCAATGTCGATCGAATCCAATCCCATGGTTTTTCAATGAATCATAAAATTTATCAAAGCATTGTTGTACATAATGTGTATCGTGTGTTTGGTCATCACTTATATAAAGGTTATATTCTTTAATAACATGCCGATTGTCATCGATACTTTCTATGTTATCAACACTTTGTTGAGAATGTCTATATAGAACGTGGACAAAGATATTTAACAACAAAATTTACACATCTCCTAACGATGAATTAAGAAGTTTGATCCTAAGCGAATCTCATCGAGCAGTTTACATGGGTCATCCGGGAGTCATGAAAATGAAGACCTTAAGTTTTTATTCTTTTGGAAAGGAATAAAAGCATACATATTAGTTACATGGAGAGATGTATAGAATGTTAACAATTGAAGGTTGAGCATAGACATCCAACATGATTGTTACAACCACACGCTATTCTTGAATCGAAATGGGAAGTAATTTCGATGGATTTTATCGTTGGATTTCCATTGACGACGAGGAGACACAATTCGATTTTTGTGGTAGTTGACACTTTTTAGAAGAGTGTACACTTTATTCCATTACATATGACGTATCGGGCTACATAAATAACTAAATTATTCACCAACGATATTGTAAGGTTACATGGTGTACCAAGAAGGATCATATCCGATCAAGGATCGATGTTTACAGGACGATTTTGGACAAGTTTCCAAGAGGCTTTGGGAACATAACTGAATTTTAGTACAACATATCACCCATAAACTGATGGAAAAACAGAGAGAATGAACCAGATATTAGAGGATATGCTTTGGATATGTATTATGGATCAATATAAGCATTGGGAGGACTTATTTCCATTGGTAGATCTTGCATACAAAAACAATTACCAGAGTACTATTAGCATGGCACCGTTTGAGTTTCTTTCTGGGTGACCTTGTACAACGTCGTTGAGTTGGGATCAAATTGAGGATAGGGTCCTGGTGAGACCAGAAGTGATCCAAGAGATGGAAGAACATATGAAATCGATAAGACAAATGATCAAAGAGCACAATATCGACATAAGAGTTATGTTGATGCGCATCACATTGACCGCAACTATGAGGTTGGTGATAGAGTTTTCTTGTGGGTAAAACTGCATAAGGGTCCGATCAAGTTTGGAAAGGGTGATAAAATCTCTCCTAACTTTATGGGACCTTTCGAGGTAGTGGAAAAGAAAGGACTTGTGGCTTACCAATTATCCTTGCTCAATTCTTTGAGGCGTATGCACGATGTGTTTCATGTATCTGTTTTGCGACATTATGTTTCAGATCTATCACATGTTATTGACATGAGTTATTTGCAGGCGTCAGATGAGGTTTCTCTCATAGTGAAACCAATCCACATTATAGACCATCGCACTGCGTCGAATAGTCGATTAGGTCAAGGTCCAGTGGGACAAATATAGTCCACACTTGGCAACATGGGAGGATGCATATGAGATGTGTCAACAATTTTCTTATTTGTTTGATGTATTAGATATGTAGATATATGTCATATACATTTATTTACCTACATTTACATACTATACAAACTTAAGGACAAAGTTTAAAATAAGAGGGGGTGTATGTAACATCTCGTACTATTGACCACACTTTTATTGACCTATTCTTTGAGGACACTTGTGTGCAAGCGACCTGGTTATGGAACATTATGATTTCATTTAGATTATGAGTTATATATGTTGGTGATGATGTATTTTGACTTTATGTTATTTCAGATGTACATGTATTGACATATATTATTGACGAGTTCCCTTGAGTGTGCAGGACACATGATTGGTTATGGATGCCGATGGAATCAATGGACTTCCTTCGACTCCAGATTGAGTCATGGAGTGGATTGTATTTGTTTGAGTATTTCATTTTACGCACATGTGACATATGGTTGATTACAATATGATTTATGTATATGGATTATTAACACTGTTTTTGTCAGTGGATGTAGGCTTGACGATGATTGCTAATACAAATCACATAAGGAGTAAAGGGGCCATGCACATAAACCATACATTTGAGGGAGAGGTGCAGCAACGTCCATGTCACAGCCTACTAGCACTGCCGCCATGGCCTGAATTGTAGGTTAACGATTACCTAGTTTGATAGGTCCACAATGTTGTGAGGACATACTGAGACAATCACCCACAAATATTTCTAAATGGCGCGAAATAAGGTAGAGTCCTTATTCCTTAGAAGGCCTTAGTCTCTCACAAGGTAAACCAACAGACAGACTTCCAAAACTAGTCAAAGTCAAGTGGCACCCTTGGAACATGAAGACATGTCTTCAAGGCTACATCACGCAATTTAAAACACGAGTCAATAAACCTAGGTGGCCTAGAAAACATTGAAGTGTTTGGACCTTGTTAGAATAAAATAGTTAAATAAACAGTAAATTAAAAAATAAAAATCCTAACAAGAGTCTAAGCCTAAGTCTAAATTTAAATTAATGATTAAATGAATTCTTACATAAGTTAAAATATTGAGATATAATCAAACTCTAGGAAAAAGGCGATTAAAAATCTAAAGGTTGGATAAAATGTGCATGTGTGTATGAAATTAATAAAATGGATTTTTAAAATAGAAAGAAATAGTAATATGAGAGAATATGAGTACACATGGAATAGAATATTGAGTCAACCTACCAGTAGTCTAACTAGAAGAAGACTCTTAATCCAACTCTAACTAAGATCTAGTTAGGGGACACTCATTAAATGAAAATTTGGGGAAAAAAGGGACAACTGAGAGCAAAAATAGGAACAAATTGGGGAATGTGAGGAAAATTGGCCTTTTAAGTAAAATAAAAGTGGTATTTACTTGTGCAACTTGGGGAGAGTGTGACAAGTGTGTGGGTGAATATTCTTAATTAAAATAATTTAAAAAGTTATTTATTTGTGCACGAGAACATGTGTCAGGGGGGGAATTTCTATAAAACAAATGGAGTAGAAGGGAGATGGATCTCACTTTCCTTAGTACTGTTATGCTACCAAAATTTGTTTGACTGTGTTTTACTTGTGAGAGTTGGGATTTTCAATCTTGAGAAAGAGTGGAAGTTCTTCCTTGCAAGGCAAGCTCATAAGCTATTGTGTTACGGTTTCTTGTGTGTGGCCCCTTTGCGGCTCGGGGGGCTAAGGGGGGAGAAGAGTATCCATAGCATTGGTTGGAAGGTACCGGTGAAGTTTTTGTATTGACAAGCAAGTAGGATTATTGCACAAGCATTGGATTGAAGATTACTTTCAGCTACAGTGAAATTTGGTCACGATATTTAATATTTAAAATGGTTGATAATTAGGCCTCAACTTGTATGTTGAAAATTGATGTTAGTCTAATCTATTTATGTAATATATTGTGAATGTTTTCATTATAACTATGCTAATTGATGATTATTCTTATGAGTTTGTTGTATGACTTAATCATATTTTGCAACCAGAAATCGAATACATGAGTTCACAATTATGCTAGTTTTCAATTAAATGAAGGAACTAATAAAATGTGTATGCTTTTTAGTTGACAATAGCGATTGGAATTATGGTAATTTTAAATTATGGTAATTCGTATATATATAGAACCATGAATGGATAGATATAAGTTTTAGAATTTATGGTGTGTTGTTGATATAATTGGTGTAAGATTGGTTTTGTATGCCTCTGCTATAATAATTGAATAATCGTTGTGTTGACATTGACCTGTTTTGGATGGAACGATTATTCAATTAAATGATATGTCTATTGACACAAACCCTATTCAATGCAAAGACTTGATCTCTGTGATTTTAATTCTTATACCAAAAACTGGAAATCAAGTATTCAAACTACACTGAGAATGGAAGTTTTAAGAAATAACATAGACTATTTCTTACAACTCTTGTTAATTCATTTATAAGTTTTTCATGGGTGATTAAAAAAAAACCAGGTGAGCGTTTTACTCTGCTTTCAATTTCTAAGAAATTTCTTTCAATCACCTCGTCGACTAGACAATATCCTCCTGAGATTTTTGTATCATTGCAATCCGGTTACTTTGTACCTCTCCTTTTTTTTTTCATTGATTTATATCACCCAGATTTGTTACCATTGCTCGGTAGTGATTAACATTACAATGAATTTCATGGTTGTCTAGTTTTTTTTATGTCCAGACTAGATTTTATTGTATTGGCATCACCATATCCCTTTCCACACGATCCAGGGTGTACTCTGTAGATTGTAGTGGATGGAACTCCCACCACTTACCAACCTTAACAGTGATAATACCTCCAAACTCTACAGGATAACTTGATTTGTAACGAAAATCCTCATTCAAGTATTTGATAGAACATCTTGATTGGTTTGTCTAACAATTGAATTTCAACAGTCACTAGAGTAGGTTTAACTGTATTTGTTTTATGCACTACTAATGTGTGGAACAATAGTGATACTTTTCTTAGAGATTCGATGAATATGGTAATGAAGTTGGTCGGTTTTCTTCTGGTCTTCGGAGCATTACCAGTTGGAAGTTTGGTTCTAGATGGATAAAGTGAATCGTAGCAATGAAGATAATCGACGAAACTTACCAGGTGTTGCTTCTTGTCGGTTGATAAAGTAAAGATATCCTTTGCTAACGATATTGTAATTCGAGTTATGGAAGAATCTTATGATTTGACCCGAACTCCTTGGTTACCTGTCGGGCAGTAGTTTCGTTCTAGAACTTAAGTGTAGTAGTCCACTTCAGTAACATCGCTCCAAATCCTCTTTGAAATGGTCGTTGTACTCCAAATTACAGTGGGTTTATTGTCCCTCCTTTGATATCTGGTATTACTGAGGTATCCTCACTCCTTTTCCCAACGATTTAGGAGAAAGTATCATTGTGAAACCCAACACTTAATATCGAGGATCCATCCTATGTGTTAGATGACAACTGATCGTCACTTGCGCATCTAGTTGACTGATTCTTAGATTGAGCCATTGTTTAGTTAATGCACTCTTGGATGATGCGTATCCTTGTAAACATGATCGTTGTTTGATTTTTAAACATGTCTATACCAACCTTGTCACCGTAATCATGAAATGAAATCGGACAACTTACGAGTTGTTAGTGCCATTTTAACACAGCGTTGTGAATGGTTAGTTGGAACCGTGTTGTATCTTTTTAAACCACCAATTTCCTTACGCCTCTATAGAGAGGAATTGTTAATCACCGTTGATAAGGATTTCATTACGACCTTTCGAATCTAATAGTTAGTGTGTATATATATTTATTATTCAAGTTACGCCTTGAATGGATCTGTAGATTATATATATAATTTTATAATGGATCATAGATTAAATGTTGAATGTTGAAGAAGTTGGTGGTATTGTAATATTGTTATGACAATACTAACTCTATGGAAATTTTAGTATATGGTAATTATTGTTGGAACCTTACTCTTTTACATGTTTAGTTATAGAGAATGAAGTAATTAAATTATTCAAGGATCTAATATGGAATAAATGTGATTTGTAATAGTTATTCTTATTACATGAGAGATGGATATTGATAAAGGTTTAAATTGAGATATTTTAGAACTTAAGCTAAGGGTACTATTACTAATAGTTGACCTTATCTACCCTCAATGTGATTATGATAATATAACCTTGTTGAAAGAATTATTATGCACCTTGATTTTATGTGAT
>JZKD02S0654676.1:192980-209683 GCA_000966675.3 Picea glauca | reverse complement strand
AAGACTCACTGCCACTAAGATTAATGATTCAAAGTTAGAAAAGAAGAGAAATTATTAATAATCTACACTAACTGATTCACCCCCCCCCTCTCAGTTAGTTCATACCTGTAACATAATTGGCATTGAAGAAGAATGAAAACAAGGAGAGAGAGACTTTCTAGATGCTAGCCTTTTTCCAATAAAAGAGGCACCAGAATGTTTGGAGGTTGTTCTTTATTTTCCCCAGCATGGGAAATCACCACAAGGATATCGGTATAGAAATATGTAAATTAAAAACGTATGTTAGTGAAATTCTAAAGGATAGGAATGGATGGAATCATGGGAAGATGTGTTTAGCCAATGGAAATAGAGAAACTAATAAATGAAGCTCATTGTTGAACAATAGGGGGTGATTTCTTAGCAAATAGAAAAACTTAACAGATACTATGTGTAGAGATTGAATGGCCCACATTATTTAGGGACTTATTTAAGAATGTAAGATGACGTGGAAAATGCAAAAAATTTAATATACCAAAAAATTGAGATTATCATGAACTCAACTCCACACTACTAATACAACCATTCAAGCATTTGTACTAGAAAAATGGACATATTACAAGTATCACACCATATCTATTGACCTATTCACAAAATGGATAGAATAAAGGGCCACATTAACAACCACAACAAAAGAAACAAACACATTTTTATTTGAAGACATGTTTCGCAAATTTGGAGTCCAATTCAAATTACACCAAACTAGGTCACACATTTAACTGCTAATACTATTTTGATGAATATGAAACCCTAATTACCATAGACAAAATTGACAAGAATAAAGAACAAATAAGACACTAGTATCAATACCAATCAAGGTATGTGATGTAAAAAGAACATACTAGGTAAATAGATTACATGCAACACTATGGGTCTATAGAACTACTTGGAGGAAAGGATTAAGACATACACAACTTAGATTAGTTCTTGGTAAGGAAGAAAATATGTCAATATTGGGTACCCTCACTAAGAATATTAGTTAAGGTAATATGGGAAACATACAAGTCAATAAAGAATATATTGGAAGGACTAGAGAAACTAGACAAGGATAGGTTGTAGTTAGAATTTTAACATATCATAGCAAAATGTAGAATGAAAAGTTATCATTCTAAAGAAACATGAGTTTATAGAGGGATAGTTGGTTATTTTATATGCCAACAAGTTAAATAAAAAAGAGAAAAATAAAGAAAGAATAAGAAGATAAGGTTGAGAAACTCAACTATGGATGGTTATGACTATACAAAATTGAAGAAACTATAGGAGAATGGATTAGTTGAACTAATACCCCATACATTAGTTTACTAAATACATATCGGGCAAGTAAATTCCATGGTTAAATCAACCAGAAGGTGGAGTAAGAGACAAACCCACCAAACCTTGCAATGGATGCAAATATAGATCTAATGTAGAGGGAGGACAATAAGCACCATTGAGAACATATCCACCAATCAGATGGAGGGTAGGAACTCAAGTAATTGAAGAAAACTAAGGAACAATGTGGGAAAATAAATCCCAAGGAAAGGATGTGGAACAAAAACCTTATAACATGATCAATGTCAGGTGGGTTACAGAATTATTGCAACAACCATGTAGTTTGTTTTGTTGATTACTTTGTAAGTTATCACTATCTAAGGAAGATAGTTATAGATATAAGCTTCCTCTTAGATTTTGAAATTTTCTACTATAATTTGAATAAATTAAAAAGTGTGGAAATTATCTGAATGGATGTTGTTTTTCATGTGTTAAGATTAGATTAGAAAAGAATAAAGGCTACATGGGAAGGCCATCTCCCTACTTGATATTAAATAGGAAATATTTGTTGTTTTGTTACAATACTAAGATTTAAGTTATGGGTCAATTTTTCTAAACTTGGAGGTGATAAAAGAATTTTGACATTGATAACTCGTGGTAGATGAACTCGTGGTATATTAAGTAAATCATTTATGGGTGATCCAACTATTGAGATGACTTCCATTAGAAATAATCCTAGAAGAGCCATCAGAGGTAGGAAACCTTGATGCAGGGTGATACGATGAGTGGGTAGAATCATAAGAAGTAACATGGATATGATACTATTTTTGAAGTTATCATCCTGGAAGAATCCATTGACCTAATTGAGGGGGCCTTAACATAGGAAAAAGACATTAGAAATAAGCCTAGTAAAATCCATCAGAGTCAATTAGACAAGGAAAGTTCCAAGGATCCTCATGGAAGGTGATCTCATCGTTAGATAAAGTTAAGAAAAAAGACAATGGAAATAAACGTAGAAGAATCCATTGAAGGGAATTAAACAAGGAAAGGTCCAAGAAACCCCAACGAAATATGATTTGGTGGTCAAACAAATTTCAAAAAAAGACAACAAAAGGAGGCCTAGAAGAGCCATCAAAGGGAATAAGACAAGAAAAGGTATAGGAAACCTTGATGGAAGGTGATCCAGCGGCCATAACACAATCACACACACATTTAAACACTGGAAAGAGATCTGGAAAATACATAAAAGGGAATTAGATAAGGAAACTTAGATGCAAAATTATTTGATGGTTAAATAAAGTTCAAAAAATTCATCATAAATAGGCTTAGAAGGACCATTGGATGAAAAAGGACAAGAAAATATCCAATAAACCCCAATAAAATGTGATTTGATAGTTAGGATCAATCAAATAAAACTCACTAAATACATTATAATAGATTTATTAGTTGCATATTCCTTACATGACATTACACAATCCACAAAGAAAGTGCTTGGTAAACCCATAATTAAGGTGATGAGAGGGCATAGTACATCCTTGGGTTGAAGATAATATAACAACCATCAAATATTTAGAAATACCAAGGTAAGGAAAACATGGTCATCCCAATATACTTTCCAAAAAATAAAGGTGAAGGAATATACTAAGGCATTAAAGAAAAAATCCCAAACAAGAAATTAGTAGGGACCATCAAAAACAAGAAAAAGACAAGAAAGAAACAAAGGAATAGAGAAAAAGACAAGAAATAAATAAATAATATAAAGCAAAAGGCCCAAACAAGAAATTAGTAGGGACCATAACAACAAGAAAAAGACAAAGGAGAAAAGGAATAGAGAAAAAGACTAGAAATAAGTTAATATAAGTTAGTCACAAGTTTACTCAATAAAGACTATTTTAACCTGAATTTTTGATAAATATACAAGAATCTTGAAGGTTAGATAGATGATAAGCATAAGATAAAAGTAGGATGCACACAAGTACACCAACATTGGAAAAAATAAACAATAGTATTAGAAGCATTAGGAAAACTGGTCTTGACACATAATATAGATAACAAGGACAATGAGGAAATAAACTTCAAAGATAGAGAAGTAAGAGTTATAATACATCCAGTAAATGAGGATGCATAAGAATAACACTAAGCAAAATATAACCAGGACAAAGGAAATCACATAGGATATGTTATAACCCTAAATTGCACCACACATGCTTACCTAGCCTCAGGCCAACTCATATCCCTTCTTTTCCAAAACTCTGCTGAAAAACTCTTTGAAAATCCTCTTGTGTAAAGGCCCACTCACCCTAACCCATTATTGCACATATGTACACGCTGGCTGACTCACAACAGCTCGCGTGTACCTAACAAAGCACGAAAAAGGAAAGTTTTCGATGGAAAAAAAGAGTTATGGGTTAGTTAAGTGAAACTCCCGGCCATGCATGGTCGAGGGTTCGTCCAAAACCCTAGATCCTTCTAGCCTATAAAAGAAGGGGTAGGGGTACCATTTGGAGGAGGAAAACATATAGCGAAGAAACTCTGCCCATTTACGAAATCCATTGTCCCAACCCTTTAGCCTTTCCTCATGCCAAAGGATATTTAACGCAAAGCAGTTGAAGGACAGAAGAAGAGGAGCCTAGGATCAGGTTCAAGGAGCGGTGGTCGGTCTCAGCTTTTGTAAGTTGATTCACTTTACGTAATAAAAAGAATGCTTTTCCCGTCCCAAATCATGAATTGTCTATAGTTTGATTGATTTATGTTCGATTTCTAACCCTTGAGTATAGAAGTAGCATGCATGCATAGTTGTTGTTTGTCTTGAGTGAAGGTCATCTTTGGAAGGAGCAGCGCAAACAAGTAATCGAGCGCAACGAAGGATCTACATCGAACGTCGGTGATAAGGTAGGTGGTCCTTTTCCATGCATTTACTGAGAAAGAGGGGTTTAAATCTTGGGATGTAGGTAAAAAAGTAGTTTCTATTCAGTCAAATCTGCATGCAACGTCTTACCCTAACTTGCTAGTCCGTAGGGTGTTTTTCCCAACAACAGAATTGATGACCGTACTGGGGAGAATACTCTTTAGGGTTACAATATTTATTTGAGTTTTTGGGTAGTTTAGAGACTAGGTTTTTTGTTTTTTCTTTACCTGTCTTTTATTTTTCTGAAAGGTTTGAGCTAGCAGGGAGTCTGGTTTTCCATACCAGCTTTCCCTGAATTTTGCTTGACTGTATTTTTTGGGACACACCGAGGTACACACGGCCTGTAGAAGGCCTGAATGCGTGTACCCGCGCTCTATCCTCTGGCATCCCGTGTGTGAACGCTAGATGTAGAGATAGAAGTAGCGTGTAGGAGTTCAAAGAACCTTAGAGGCAGTCCTCCTCTTCCCTGTCAGAATTACACATTCTCAGAGGGTTTTCTGGAATCCTTTCTAAGTCTTGTTTGTTCACAGTCCTATCTCAGATTGCCTTTTTTTTTTCTTTATTAGTCCTTGCATTATTTGTATTTTCTGTTAGAAAGAGAATCCAAGCCTTCAAGGGATCCTGGTTATCAATACCAGAGGCCTCTTCCTGGTCTGGACTGCCTATTTTCATATTTTTCCTTAGAATTTAGATATACATGTGGCCTGTACAAGGTCAGCCCACGTGTACACGCTTTATGTCTCTGTTCAGCACGCGTTTGCACGCGTGTTGTTTTAGTGACAGTTGTGTGCATGTACATGCTACTTTTTGCTTAGGGTGGGGCAGTCATCCCCTCCTTTGATAAGAAGTATTCCTCTTAGGTGTTTGAATCTAGGTTTGAATAATCAGTAGGTTAGTATTCATCTTACCCTTAGGCTATTTTTTCCCAGTTAATAATTGACAGAAAGATATAAAAAAAAAAATAAAAAATTTTAATGGTTTTTAGACAAGCGTGAGAGTCATTGTTTGTTCAATTGCTTTGGTGTGATTCTTCAATCTGATTCTTTTTGATCTGCGCTTTAATCCATAATTGTTTTTCTTGGTTTTTTGCTTGTCGGTATTTTCCCTTTGTTGCTTTACTAGCACTTAAATAAATAAAAAATCGCTTTTCATTTTCTTCTTTGGTTGAAGAGTGTGTTTCCGCATCATTAGCTAGGGAAAAGTCTTTTATTTCGTAATTTTTTTTTGCAGTTCACTTAGATCATAAGTAGCTCGTAGTCGAGCTAAATTCCTTTGAGTTGACTATATAAAATCTTAGAAAAAAAAAAAAAAAATCTTTCTTTGTGAAAATTTGTTGAAATTTTGCATTTAGTAAAAGTCTTTTGTTTCCAGCTTTTTTCATTCATTTTTGCTTTCGTCTTTACACATCATCAGTTTCACCCTCATACCCCTTGATGTAAGACAAATCCATAAAAGCAACGCTAATTTTAAAATCTACTAGACTTTTATGTTTGTAGGGTTCACAAACTAGTTCAGGACTAGAGCCTTGGATTAGGTTGGAGAGGAAACTCTTCAAGGTCATTCAAAACCAAACATTAGAGTCTAAGATAGGGAGTGTCTAATTCCAATTTCATGGAATTTATCCGGGATCCCCCTCTAACACAGGGGATAAACACGAGGTCGCGTGCGGAAAGGTAGCGGAGATAACCCCTCCAAAGCCGGACCAATCATAGTGGAAAACACATATAGAGGGCTTGTTTTGGGATTCCGTCGTTTGCATTTGCCACGGGGCTTCATGGGTCTCAAATTCATTCAAGGTCCTCAGTTGTATTACAGACCATTTTCTCTTGATACCCTTGATAGGTTTCGGGCTTGATGCCCTGCTCATTGTGGTCTACTCGACTTTCGACTGTACCCGCCTGGTGACTGTTCACGTGCTGGCAACCTAGTTGCCAATATTTTTAGGGACATACATAGGTGACTGCGGGGGTATACCGCGGTACCTAGGACAGACATCAGGACATGATTTGCAGAGTATACCTGGAGGGTGCTTCTGTGTTCGAGTTTCACTTGCACCAATAAGTTTCTCTAGTGTTGGTTGTTGTAATTGTTCTTCCAAATAAGTTTTGTGATTGCTTGTCTTATCTCTTAGGGGATTCTTTTTTAGTGTGTGTTACTTTTGAACGTTTAGAATACCTTAGCGTGTCTTGGATCTTCTCACACAGTGGAGGATCCCGAGCTCCGTCGATCACAAAGGCTTCTTGGCCTGCCGCCGATTACACTGGAGCCACCCCCACCACCATTAAGGCCGAATCTAGACCAACAAGGGTCTTTTGAAGCGACCAGGTTACAAACCTTTATGCTCGAACAACTCCTGGAGGAATCAACCATTTTGAACCTTGAAGCAGCCGCTCTTGGCTCGGTTGAAACCCCAACCACTGATATCTTGGCACCGTTTATTGTACCAATCCAATTTCACGAACGTTAGACAGTGCCTCACACAGCTATGGAAACAAATGTTGTTACTCCTTCTGGGAATTCGTCAATTCCCATCACAGTTGCCACCACAGGAGAGTCATCTCCTAACTTACTGTCGTCGGTTTGAGCCACCATGGTCTCGGCCGCAACTACGTCGCACAGTGGACTGAACCCGTCTATGGTGGTGGCCACAACTCCCTTCACACTTAGTGCGACAGGCCCTCCGTTTTCATATGGTATGCCTAGTTCGGGAACAAGTCCTATACTAACCTACTCCACTTTACAGACTTTGGGTCTGGGGGCAGGGAGCTCTAGCGCTCCTCTACAAGGTCAACTTGGAGGCACTCCTGTCCCTTTTAATGTTTTTCCTTATACAGGAGGTCATATCCCTCCTTTGTCCCCTTCGCTTGGTGGTCCACATAAACAGTCTGTCGGGCAGCCTACACACTAGTTTATTTGGAGCAGGGAGTCAGAGACCCCCTTCACACAGTATGTCTGTAGGTTCAACACCGTTTTCTTGGAACGAGACATTTGGTAACAACACATTCTCATCCATCGCTTTTTCGACTGGGGGCAACCCCATTTTTGGACAATCCACTCCTGCACAGGGTACTATTCCTACACAGGGGGCACACATAGCAGGACCTTGGAATTAAGGACAAGGACCCGTTCCCTCCTCCGGAATGTCATTCTGGGGTAATTATTTCAACAATCAGTGGAACCCCGAACAGACTTCTATGCCTCTCCCCGTAGGACCGGCATGGGGTAATCCTTCCCAAAGTCCTCCGAATACAATGCATGCCCAACACTCTATTTCCTTTTTGGGAAATCAGCCGATGATGTCTCCACATATGCAAAATCCTTACGCTGGTCAGGGCCATGGTTTCTACCAGAATTCGGGCCAGCAGCCAAACTTTTCTTGGCAACCTGGTGCCAGTCAAACTCCAGGACCCTTTTTCCCAGGTTATCAGCAGCAACCCAAACTACCATTCCTAGTGACTTTACACTTGCCATATTTGACAAGGTTGTTAAATGATCCTATTTATCACGATCCACGTTGGCCTCCTATGCTGACGAAGTTTCCTTCAGACATTCCAAAGTTTGAGACCAAGCCTAATGAAGATCCAGGTGATCATGTGACTACTTTTCATCTTTGGTGCTCATCTAACTCATTGAAAGATGACTCCGTACAATTGCGATTGTTTCAATGTACTCTTATTGGGAGTGTCGTGAAATGGTACATCGAGCTCGATCGCTCAAGATACTCTTCTTTTGGCGAACTGGCGATGGCCTTCCTTAACCATTTCTAGTTACCTGTGAGATACGATGCTGGCACAGAGCTGCTCGCCAATTTCGAACAGACAACAGCGGACCATTTCTCTGATCATATCCGAGAGTGGAGACGCCATAAGAGTCTAATCAAAGTACCAGTCCCACCAACATTCTTGCTTTAGTGGTTCCTTAAGTCTTTGGTCCCACAGTTATCCAAAGACGTCGCGACATCCAGAGTTTTCTCCGAAGAAGATGCCATCATGAGGGCTCAATTGTTTGAGCTCATCTATTCTCAGTCTGGTTTATTATACACCATCTTGCCAGATGCACCACGTTCAATAATGGATAAAGCTAGACAGAGAGCTGGACCACATGTCGATGGTATTGTTGGTTCAGCACAAACCAAGCCCGCTGAGCAATTGACAAAACAGTTGCAACAATTATCCATACAACACATAGCGGCCAACCAAACTACTGCTTTGGCTACTCCCCCTACCCAAACGTCGAAAGTACACACCGTGCAATCGACTAACCCAAAGGCCACCCAGCAGCCTGAAGGGAAGAAAAAATAACGAAAGAAGGGTAAGGGGGATACAAAACCCACTGATAATGCTGGCGGGGACAACACAGAAAAATGGAAGGCAAGGTATCCATGCAACTTGTGCGTGGAATACCTCCCAACCCATCTTTGTCCTTGACTTGCAGAGGCCTAAGAGTTTGTCACACAGAAAAAATAAACAATGTTGACTAATCCCTTTCAACATGGGCAAAATCTAACTCAAGCCTCTACAAGCACAGAAGGGGGCAGCCAAGAAGCCTGCCCTCCTCCAAACAATCCCTCATCCGTGAACGTATATATGGTTAGGGGTGATGCTTTCATAACAACTAGAGCGCACGACTATAGTAAACCAAGCGCTTCTGAGAAGGGTAAAGAAGCTGATCTCCCATCCCTTCCTCTACAGATTGAGAAGACGTTGGGAGAAACAATGACATGCATTCCAAAGCGTGCATTTAAAAAATCTTCTCACAACCCAAACGCAAGGGCTGCCCAGAATTACTCTGTGGTGGAGGATTTATCACAAACCCCTTATGTGATGTCTGCTTTGGAGGTCCTCCAAAGCTGCCCTGCTCAGAAGAAAGCCTTGTTAACCGCTTTGGGCTCTACTGAGACTTATAATCCGGGCACCATCATGTTAGATACAACCGACTTAAAACCTCGTCTTCCTTACCACGTCGTGTTTCAGATAGTAGTGGCTCATCCCACGAAAAATTTACTCACAATATCTTTCGCACAGTGGTCGACGAGGGCACCTCGACATGTGTTATGTCGTTAGCATGCTGGAAGGCCATTGGCCAGCCCGTTTTGTCTCCATAACCTACTCTCCTCATTGCTTTCGATGGTCATTCATTCCGACCACATGGCATCATTCCTTCTTTCCCTATGCAGTTAGGAGGGAAAACCGCATGTGTCGAAGTAGAGGTAGTCGATGCTCCCCTCGACTATAATTTCTTGTTAGGACGGAGTTGGACTTATGCTATGCAAGCTGTGGTTGCTACAGTTTTCTGAGTCTTTTTGTTTCCACATGAGGGTCAGATAGTGACCATTGATCAACTGTCTTTCTCCAGACCTGACCCAGCTTTGGGGGCATCCATGATCCCGATGATTGATAATCCTCAACCAGGTGTCATTAACGTAGGAGTGGGTTTGTGCCCATCTTTGATGGGTACCTTCGATTTTCCACCTCCTCGAGATGATATCAAATTTATATCTAATCACCACAAGGTTGAGATTTTTCAAGTTTCGTCGTTCCGCACGACTTACTTTGAGGATCCTTGGATTCTTCCTTCCCCATCAGGCACGATGGATGAGACGGATCACTGAGGCATGTCCATGCCCTTGTATGTTGCTGAGGTAGTGTACTCTGTAGTCCAGCAAGCTTCAGATAACCCTGATCCGACTCCTGCACAAGAGTTAGATCCACTTCTAGAGCCTATTTGGGCTCAGGGTTCTCTCGCTAAAGTTGATTCGTTAGACTTAGTCTTTCCTTCTGACAAAGCAGTAATCGAAGCAATGACTAGTCCGGACAAACCTTGGGAAGATCTTTATCATAGATCATATTTTCTCCTAGAGTTAAGCCGAATCGAAGCAGGAGAATTCACCGTTACCATGACGGGAGATCAGCCATGTCCTATTAATCTCTTAGCTACGCAAGAAATTTATGCTGAGGGCAATATGGAGACTATCGATGAAACTATACCCATCAACATCTCCCGAAACCCTGATGTTGTGGAGAATGTCTTCGTCAGAGCGGATTGCTCCCCCGAAGATATTCAAACTTACACAGATCTTTTCAAAGAATTCTGCAACGTTTTTGCCTAGTCTTATGAGGAAATACCAGGTATCGATCCGAAAATACTTGAACATAAAATCACAACGTATCCTGATGCCAAGCCTGTTCGACAAAAACTTTGTCCAGTCAATCCCAAGAAATAAGCAACCATCAATATTGAGGTTGAGAAATTGCTAAAGGCAGTTTTTATTTATCCTATCCATTTGAGTCAATGGGTGTCCAATCCCGTGCCAATCAATAAAAAACAAGGCACGATTTGTGTCTGTACCGATTTCCATGATTTGAATAAGGCATGTCCAAAAGATAATTTTCCAATGCCATTCATTGACCAGATCATTGATGAATGTGCTAGTTGTGAAGCCTTTTCTTTCATGGACAGTTTTTTGGGATATAATCAAATCCAAATCAAACCCTAAGACTAGCATAAAACAACATTCATTTGTCCGTGGGGTACATTCGCATATCGTAAGATGCCTTTTGATCTTAAAAATGCTGGAGCCACATTCCAGTGGGCCATGTATTTTTCTTTTCATGACCTCAAGCATATAGTCGAGGCATATCTAGATGATTTAGCATCATGCTCTCGCAAGCGAATAGATCATCCCACACACCTTAGACTAATCTTCGAACGCTGTCACTACTTTAGGATTCGCATGAATCCAAACAAGTGCAGCTTCTGCGTAACGTTGGGATGATTGTTAGGTTTCATCATATCAACAACAGGGATCATGGTCGATCCTCATAAGGTGGAGGTAATAATCCAGTTGCCCCCCCCACGCACAACCCTACAACTTCAGAGTCTACAAGGCAAGGCAAAATTCTTACGACGCTTCATCACCAACTATGCCGAAATCACCAAGGGCTTTATGCGTTTACTAAAGAAAGATGTCCCTTTTTTCTGGGACGAAGCCGCTCAACACTCTTTCGACGCATTAAAGCATGCCCTCACAACCGCACCTCTGCTGCGGCCACCTAACTATAACAAAGATTTCTTATTATATCTAGCTACCGTAGAGTCAACCATTGGCATGGTTTTAGTTCAGGAAGATGATTCGTTCTCAGAATACATGATCTATTACTTGAGCCGAGGCCTCGTAGGACTAGAACTCGATTATTCTCATATCGAAAAACTTGCATTGGCAGCAGTTCATGCTGTTCAACGGTTCCGTCACTATGTTCTGTTTCGTAAGACCACCGTCATTGTTGTCGTGAATCCATTCCAATACATGTTAACACGACGAGTTATAGGCGGAAAAATCAGTAGATGGATAGTCATCCTCCAAGAATTTGACTTAGACTTCGTTTCAGCAAAGTCCAAGAAGTCATTGGTCTTCGCAGAGATTATTTCAGAACTTTCGGTTGAGTCAGGTGACGTTGTGCCTGAGGAATCGCCTATCTAGGGAGATATGTTTTTCATTTCATCTATAGACCCCTGGTACGGAGATATAATTATCTATCTCCATACTTTAAAATGCCCCACCTTTGCTTCTTATGACGAGTGTCGACAGATACGCCATCAGGCTAAAAATTATCTCATACTCGATGATACGTTGTATCGGAGAGGTGTAGACTGCATCTTACGTCGATGTCTCACTCATGAGGAGGCCATCATCGTGCTCAACGATTGCCATACTGGAGCTTGTGGCAGTCATTTATCTGGGTTGGAAACAACCCAAAAGATTTTACGAGCAGGTTACTTCTGGTCGACACTTATTAAAGATTGTATCGAATCAGTCAAGAAGTGCCATCCATACCAAATCTTCTCTCGGAAGATGAGGGTACATCTCGCTCCTATGTTTCCTGTCATCATAGTTGGTCCCTTCACTAAGTGGGGGATTGATTACACTACATGAAACCCCCCATTAGCAAGGGGGCACCGCTATATCATCGTAGTTGTCGACTACTTCACTAAGTGGGTCGAAGCTATGCCAACGTTTAAAGATGATGGAGAGACCGCAACTCTCTTCTTATTCAACCAGATCATAGAAAGGTTCGACGTCCCGAGAGAGATTGTCACTGACCATGGCAGTCACTTTCAGAACCAAATGATGACCGAATTAACATCAAATCTTGGGTTACGGCAGAAGCATTCATCACCTTACTACCCCCAAGCCAATGGGCAGGTGGAAGCTGTAAACAAAACTCTTAAGACTATTCTACAATGAACTATCAACTCAGCCAAGTCAAATTGGCATTTGATGTTATACTCATCATTATGGGCTTACCGAACATCTATTAAGACTACCACCGGTTTCTCACCTTTTCAACTCGTTTACGAGCTGGAGGCAGTATTTCCCATCGAATGTCAAATCCCATCTCTAAAATTGGCAGTACAGTTATTGCCAGACACTTCTCCACTTGAAGAATGGTTAGTACACCTTGAGAAACTCGATGAGAAGCGTCGCGATGCGGCCCTGGCCAATGAGGCTTATGAACACAATGTCAAGTGTCAATATGATAGGTTCGTTCGTCCTCAGATTTTTTCTGAGGGCGACCTTGTCCTGGTCTATGACCAAGATAAGGACCCCCTAGGGGCAGGAAAGTTTAAAACCATGTGGTTCGGACCCTTCATTATAAAAGAGGCATTTAAAAAGGGTGCTTATCGTCTGGTTGATTTTGAAGGGAATGCTTTGGCGGAGCCTAGAAATGGGCTCTACCTCAAGAATTATTACTCATAGACAGGTCACTGTGGGTAACTTTCTGTAACATATGTATAGTCTTTGTACTATTACTTTTTAAGTTTCTTTTAAGTGTTATGGACGTGTCATTGATGTTATCTTTCATCAATATGGCAGATGTCAAGTGATTCCGAGGTGTTCGTTGGGTATGTAGACAGTGCTAATCGACACACGCAGAGGCTTGCCTCTGCAGCTTGGGTAATCTTTACGCCTCAGGGCCAGTTGTTATCTTCCGAAGGTATATGCTTAGGTGACACCACAAATAATGTCGCCGAGTATAGTGCAGTTATTGAGTTCCTTCGTGACACCTTGTAATTGGGTATCTCTTATCTCCAGGTCTATCTCGACGCTCAACTGGTTGTGTCGCAGATAAACAGAGTATACCGGGTTCATGATCCAACTTTGCACCGACGATTCCTTAGGGTACGTCTCTTAGAATGAAACTTTGATTATATTACATATTTTCATGTTCCTAGGAGATTAAACCAAATTACAGATACTCTAGCTAATCAAATTTTAGATTGGCATCTTGCACACATATGAAAAAACATTGACATTAATATGTAAATACATTTTTGCACACAAAATCCATAAGACACAAAAGATAAAAACCATATATAACATCATCAAATAACCAGAGTACATAGATGGATGCAAGCGCCTCAAAAATGGGAATAGTAACGAGTCACCAGGCTTATGCCCTCAAAATATATATACAAGTAGGTGATCGTGGCACATAAAAAGTCTAAGTAGTTTCAAGGCCTATGGGCCCTGTTATAATCATCCACAGCACAGGATAAACACCTAAACAATCGAACCCATGTCTGAGGTGCCCCCACTACATGAGGCTGCATGGATGGCGACAGGTCCTCTATCTCTTTCATTGGGACCGTGCGAGTGAGCGGAGTGAAGTTCCGCTCAACTCGTCTAAGGACCCTCTCGGCCTCTCCGGCTGGGAGGTTCCCTGCTACTGCTACTCCTCCAGCGGCGACAACTGCGGCTTCTGGCCGTGGACGACGCATGTTCCATGCATAATCTGCAGGTCAAATGGGTCCCACATCAGCATACAACAAACGTTTATCCATCAAATACTCAGGCATACAAAAAAATGATATATATAACAAAAATGACATAAAAATTACATATGCAAACAAAAAAAAATACAAAGGTGGAGACTTATCCATCTCCCCTCACTCCTCACCAGGAGGCACGAGTATCTCAGGATCTCTAGAGAAATCTATCCCTGCATATGGGTAGTCCTCAATCACAGGGATCTGTCGTGACAACCAAGAAAAGAAATCATCATCAAAGGACTCAACGGTCCTTCCACCACCCTGTCGCGGCAGTAATACTGCCCATCTACACACTGCAGGGAAAGAGGCCTTATGTCC
This sequence comes from Picea glauca, assembly GCA_000966675.3. Classification (NCBI taxonomy): domain Eukaryota; kingdom Viridiplantae; phylum Streptophyta; class Pinopsida; order Pinales; family Pinaceae; genus Picea; species Picea glauca. The sequence continues at coordinate 195,339 of JZKD02S0654676.1, read as the reverse complement.
CCGTACTATAACCCGAGGACTAAAACTCAGAACTTTCTCAAAAACGAATGAACACAAGATGGTTCTGAACTCGAAGTTCCTCTGTGTCCGCTGTCGGCAATTTGTCAATTGCCTCTTCATGCACTCGAGCAGTGTGGTACTCCAGTCGAAAATTTGTGCATTCATGCACTGGATGGCACAGTTCATCTGTGCGCGAGACTTTTGATGCAAGGCTGCTAAGCCGGTAATCCACCCAATCAGTAACAATATAGTCTGCAACGCTAAGCTAGTAATCTTACTAATAGGTACCTGGGAGCCCACACGGTCAGTCCCAGCCTCACAATCCTCAGCTATCAATTCCGAGATCTTGCTTGGCCCCGCAGGAAACGTCCGAAAGTTGACTGGTTCCCCTCTCCTTGAGAGGCCAGCAAGAAAGTAGATATCCTCGGTGGTGGGCACCAGTGATTTCACCTCTAGCATAAATGCCTTTGCATCAGGGTGCCAGTAGTCAATCAAGGCATTCAGTAGCCTTGGTTGTGCATGCATAAATGGACATAGAAAGAATTTGAGTAAACCACATTGCATTAACACGGCCACAACATTCGGATCTACTGCAACCAACTCAATGATTGCCTCATGCTCCCTTTCCCTCCACTGGACATACATCTTGCCAACACAACAAGGAGAAGGAAGGTCAGTACTTGCTTTTGGTTTATTTTTCACTACAAAAGGGGGGTACACGCGGGCTGTAGAGGTGGCAGTCGCGTGTACACACGGGCAGACTTTACTCTACCTGAATATACATGTGGCTTGTCCAAAGAGAGCCCACGTGTACCTAGGGACGACCTTTTTAGGGTCGATGCCCACCCAAAAAATAAATTAAAAACCGAAATTAAAGTATTGAATAGCTAGATTAGGGAGTTTGTACTTACTTGGTCCAGGCAGAAGTTCATTTCGTCCACTGTAGCTCTCAGAATCACTGTTTTTGGCAAAGGGGGTCTTTTGGCTCCAGAGTCAATTTCCAAATCAGCAATGGTGATAATGAGCTGCCAGCTTCTATTTATAGACTTTTTGGCCTCTTTTTGTCACTTTTTTGGCCTCCCTTATCAGTTTCATTATACCAAAAACCATTTAGAGTGATTCAGGAGTTATATGGGAGGGATTTGATCGGGTATTGAGACATTTTTTTTGAGTTTTGAGAAAATATTGACGGTCCATAAAAAAAATTCAAAAATCAACTTGAGCATATAGGTTAGGTTACCACCCTGATTTTTGCGCCTCATTGTCTTTTTCATCTGCCATAGGATCAATCCCATCAGGTTGTGACACAGAACCATCATATTTGATTTAGAAGTGTCACAGCTTGGCAGTAGAGCTTACGAGAACATGGATGCCCTAGGTAGGTCCTGGTTGCATTATGGTGTCCATGTCGTTTCTAAAAACACTGTAGGCTCGAAAGTCCGTATAGTCTTTCCTGAATATGAGTTTGAGCCTCATTTGCATGATTCTTTTTCGCTCTTTGTATCACCCTCAGGACTCCCAAAAATAACAGGTCTCATTTTAAGCCCTTTTCAGACCCTCGGAAAATGAATAGATTGTCGAGCGATCTTGTGGCCTTTCACGCTCGTTAAACTGAAATTTGAAGTCACGTCTGTCCGACGGTAGTTTACCCCTTTTTCAGTCCGGATGGTCAACTATACGAACAAAGGTATACTCTATTGAATTTCCATTCTTTAGAAGAGTACTCTCAGGTATAATTTTATTCCTTTTTCGGGCCTAAGGGACTAAATTTACGAAAAAGAAACCCCCACAGAATCCATAGTTAAGCTCTTTTCAGACTCCCTAAAATTGTAAAGATCGTCGAGTGACCTTATTCTTTCACATTCGTTAAATTGGTCCAGAAGAATATTCCTAATGGAGTCCATAGTTAAGCTTTTTTTAGACTCCTTAAAAGTGAAAAAATAGCTGAGTGATCGTGTCCTTGTCACACTCGTTAAAATGGTTTTGAATTGATGTCTAATCGGTGCTAGTTTATCCCTTTTTCGAACCGACTAGACTATCTTTGAAAAAGGTACCCCAACGAAGTCCCCTTTTATGTTTTTTCAGACTCTCTAAATATGAAAAGCCATCGAGCTTACCTTCTTTAGGCTTGTTAAACTTACATCGAAGGACGTTACCATTGTGTGTTCTATCAACCGCATTTGCATACCTTATCCACCATCCTTGTGACATTTTGCTTCTGCGTCTTAACACCTTTGGCCGCCAGAGGATTTTTCCCGAGTATCATTTCACCAGAACATCAGTCTTGTCCTTGTGCCTTGAGCTTGTATGTTTGCAGTACTCGTTCCTCCATTGTAATGTAATATTCCTTTATTCTTTT
>JZKD02S0654676.1:145615-192913 GCA_000966675.3 Picea glauca | reverse complement strand
AAATCAAATATACCCCAACAAGAGGATGGGAAAAGTATTTTCTTTATTGGCAGCATAATGAGTCTCCCTTGGATAAAGCACATCTGTCCATTTGATCATCATACTATGGGATTTAGTATGACCTTAGGAAGATTTTCTCGCTATATAGAGTTGTGTCCTCCACCGTTTGGTTATTCCTCCAAACATATGGAGAGTTTGCATTGCCTCCTGGTTCATAGACTTATGATTAACATATATGTTTCCTGAGTCTTATCACTTGACGTGCTATTTTCCAAGGGAGGTTTGTCACTAAGCCTGATTCAACCCCTCTGCAATATGTCTCTTGTCCGCATACCCGACCATCCTGAATGTCCAATCAAGTCCTTGCTCGAAATAACTGAAGCCTTTAGTCCAATCATCAAGATTATCAAGTCCATGATCGACGAGCCATCAAAGACCTCTTGGTAGTGTAGTCGTACACTCATATTACACTCTTACCCGAGTTTTAGAAGATTTTGAAGTTGTTGCTCGAGCTCTGAAGTCCAGCCGTCAGGCCGAATGATCCTCTGGAAGATGGATACTCTATATGTATATCTTTCTGATTTCGAGATGTAGCTCCACTGTGTATTATTCACGGCTACTCTTTATAGTTATTTGACATCGATCTACAGTGTATTTGATTAGTAGCCATGGTTCTTTTTTATCCCGAGCATGGGTATGCCCACCTCGGGGAGACATTTTTTATTTTGCAGACGACACCTCCTAGTTCCTGATCCTAGGGCTCAATCGTTCGGCGCATCAGTAAAGATTGGTAATGTATTTCGGCCATCAGACGATCTTCTGACCTCACACATTAGGGGGCATCTGTTATAACCCTAAATTGCACCACACATGCTTACCTGGCATCATGCCAACTCATATCCCTTCTTTGCCAAAACTCTGTTGAACAACTCTTTGAAAAACATCTTGTGTAAAGGACCACAAACCCTAACCCATTACTGCATGCGTGTACATGCTGGCTGACTCACAACAGCCCGCGTGTACCTAACAAAGCACAAAAAAAGGAAAGTTTTCGATGGAACAAAAATCTATGGGTCAGTTAACTGAAACTCCCGGCCATGCATAGCCGAGGGTTCGTCTAAAACCCTAGCTCCTTCTAGCCTATAAAAGAAGGGGTAGGGGTACCATTTGGAGGAGGAAAAAATATAGAGAAGAAACTCTGCCCATTTACATAATCCATTGTCCCAACCCTTTAGCCTTTCCTCATGCCAAAGGATATTTAACGCAAAGCAGTTGAAGGACAAAAGAAGAGGAGCCCAGGATCAGGTTCAAGGAGCGGTGGCCGGTCTCAACTTTTGTAAGTTGATTCAATTTACGTAATAAAAAGACTGGTTTTCCCATCCCAAATCATGAATTGTCTATAGTTTGATTGATTTATGTTCGATTTCTAACCCTTCAGTATAGAAGTAGCATGCATGCATAGTTGTTGTTTGTCTTGAGTGCAGGTCATCTTTGGAAGGAGCAGCACAAACAAGTAATCGAGCACAACGGAGGATCTACATCGAACGCCGGTGATAAGGTAGGTGGTCCTTTTCCATGCATTTACTGAGAAAGAGGGGTTTAAATCTTGGGATGTAGGTAAAAAAGTAGTTTCTATTCGGTCAAATCTGCATGCAACATCTTACCCTAACTTGCTAGTCCGTAGGGTGTTTTTCCCAACAACAGGATAGCTATTGAGAATTATAAGGTTAGATAATTTATACTTAAAAAAATGTATACTTAAGCTAGGATGTAATAGTTGCGGTAGTAGTGTAGTGATTGGTATTATAAGATATAAGTTCTATTAGAAGGCGAGCTATAACTATAAGATTTTTATCAAAACGAGAAAGCTTGATTGAGATAAGATCTATCATCATTGAGATTGGGTTTTTTTCTATGTTGAGTGATGGAAAACGAGGCTCTTGAGGTCCTTCGAGCCCATCTTCAGGCCTTCCAAGAACCCTCACCTTCTATTCCAATTCTTTAAGCCTTGAAATGGTTGCATGAAATTCACACTTTCATCACCAGATATCTTCCATGCCCCTCTCTCTCTCTCTGATTGTTGAATGTTAACATTTGTTCTGATCACTTCATGACCTTAACAAAATTCAGAGGAACTTCATCTTAGCATCTTTCTACATCATTATTCTCCAATGAAATTATATTTTTCTCATCCAGCCCTTTGTCTTACATACACATGGTTTCACTCTTAGATACACAAATACTCTCCCTTCACTTCACTTACTCGTAGCCTCACACAATTTAACCTAGATTCACCATTACCGAAAGATATAAGAAATTGGAATTATATGATTCCTTAATCACTCCCATAAATATTAGATCCAAACAGTAAGAAAACAAAACTCTGACAAAATAAGTTTGCACAACAGAGAAGAAGTAAATGCCCTGTTATACTTTATTTTATAAAAGAAATTACAACAACATAAAAAACACTACAGTACTTGTGAGCAAATGTGTGTAACATTAGTTGTAGATTATGCAGTAAAAGAAATCACACTCAATACAAATATGTTTCCAGAAAATAAAACAACATAGTTGCATAAAAAACATGCTACAACACTCAAATTGTACAAGACAATAACTTCTAGATACAATAAACACTCAATCCTTTCATATCTCAGATAGAAAACAAAAAATGTCTTTAAATACACACAACAACTGCATTGAGGGCTAGTGCATCCATTTAGGGAAAAGGAACATGGATAACTAAATCAACACATGGAAAATTCAATTTTACATTTGGAGTTCAGAAACAATCCAGATGTTTGTTGACTACCTAAAAACTAGGCATCAATTATTTCAATTTCCCCCTTGATGTCAAGTTTTTTAATTCCCAATAACAGTCTAAGTTTTTCTAATTTATCCTTTGGAAGAGCATTAGTAAAAATTTCTTCTAGGTGATCTTCAAAATGACAAAATTTGAAAGAGATGAATTGTTGTTGTACAAGATCTCGAATGAAATGATGTTGAATATCAATATGTTTGCTCCTACTGTGGAATACATGATTCTTTGTCATGGATATTGTGCTTTGATTGTAATAGACTTTGAAGGGCTTATTGAATTTCATTCCCAAGTATTCAAACAATCTTTCTATCTAGATAGTTTGTGTACTTGTTGACGATGTTGTAATATACTCTACTCCAGTTGTAGATAGAGAAATAGTGGGTTGCTTTTTGTTGCTCCGAGAAATAAGATTTCCTCCAAAGAGAAAAAAATATCTATAAGTGTTATTTTAATTATCTAAGCAACCTACCCAATTTTCATTTGTGTATACTACAACATTGGAATCATTAGTATCATTATAAAACAATCCAAAAAAAATTGTACCACTTACATATCTAATGATTCTTTTGGTTGCTTGTCAATGAGACTCATGAGGTTGATGCATGAACCTAGCAACCAGACTCACAACAAACATGATGTCTGGTCTAGTGGATGTCAGATACATAAAACTTTCAATCAAACATCTATAATGGCAACCAGACTCACAACGAACATGATGTCTGGTCTAGTGGATGTCAGATACATAAAACTTTTAAGCAAAGATCTATAAAGAGTGCCATTACAAAGTGGAGTTTCATCTTCCTTCTTCAATTTACTCCCAACAACAAGGGAATTCTCACATGTTTACAAACTTGTATGTTAAGCCTCTTCAACAAGTCTTCAATATATTTGGATTGACCAATGGATATACCTACAGTTGTTTGTTTGATTTGTATACCCAAAAAATATTGCATTTATCCTAAATCAAACATCTCAAATTCAAATTTCATTGCCTCTTTGAACTCCTTCACAAGTGAGAGTGAGGTGCTCATAAACATTAAGTCAGATTCTATGTATAAGAAAAAAATGATGAAATTTGAACCTCATAGATGATTTTAGGGGCTAAATTTCACAAATGAGCTAATTTTCCATGGTTTTTCCCAAAAAAAGATTCGCGAATTTCCATTTTTTCTAAAAATGATTCACCCAAATTCCATAGAATAAAATAATTTTACATTAAAAGTCGCCAAAATTTTATAGAAACTATATAAAATCCTTAGAAATTTGAATATTTTTACAAAACTATCGCCAAATATTTTACATTTTGCATATTAAGGACGAGTAATATTAGCCCATGTTTCTACATTTTAATATAAATTTTCATCCTTAAAATCATCCTTGAATTTGATCCCACAAACTTTTTGTACAGAGAGGTATTTTGAGCTCTACAAGAGTTGATCTCCCTTAGGTTCTACCAACGCCTAAGATAGGAATAGAGACAAAAACTAAGGATGTTCCTAGATCTGATTCATACACGAAAACAACCAAAGAAGACAAAAAACTCCCAAAGATCAAAGCAACCATGCATGGATTGACAACATATCTAATAGTATATCATAACACATAATTATACTAATTCTCTACCAATGAACACATAAAATTATATGAACAATTGGATAGAGGGAAATATTAAGTATGTCTTGTATTAATCAAAGAAACAATATTACAACTTACAAATGTAGACTGAAGAGATGGCCTCCTTCCAAGCTCCTTTCCAAGTCTTGCAACCAAATCACCAGAGTAACTTTGTTATCTCTTTCCTCCTCCCTTCCCATGGGAAATAGCTTGGTTTTTATAGGGATTTAGGGATGAGGCCATTTAGTTATTAGGATAATATTCTCAAGCTCAGGATGGAAACCTTCTCAAGAGTAAACCCTGAGAAATTAGTGGGAAGTCTCATCCATAAAACCCAAATCCAAAAACAGGAGCTTCTAGTCCCGGTCTCTCCCTAGACACATAGACAGAGTGATCGTTCACTCCCTGGCAGGCCAGAAAGGGAAACCAAACCTCTTGTTCGCACCCTTAATGAAGGAAAAGAGCAACCAAGTGGAAATTAGGCTAGAAACTTAGGGACTAAGTGGTGGAAGTTGTGGAATTGGATAGGTGACCTCTAGGAGATTATGGTGCAATGGTTAGGGGGTTAATAACTATATAAAAAGAGTACTCTCAGAAGAACATTTATCAAAGCAATGATCGTGAAGATAGTTATTAATTCTAGAGTACCAAGCTCTAGGGGCTTGTTTAAGACCATAAAGAACACTTTTAAGCCTATAAACCTTATTTTCTTTACCTTTAGCAATGAAACCTTGAGGTTGTTCAACATAAACTTCTTCCTTCAAATGTCCATTTAAGAAAGAAGATTTAATAACCATCTGATAAACTATTAACTTTAACTGAGATGCAATGGAAAGAAAAGTTCTTACAGTTTCAAGTCTTGAATAGGAGCAAACATTTCCTCACAGTTAATGCCTTCTTATTACACATACCCTTTTGCAACTAAACATTCCTCATACTTTGAAATACTTCCATCCATATTAAATTTTAGCTTGTAAATCCACTTTTCTCCAATAGTGGATTCTCCATGAGGAAGATCAACTAACTCCCATGTGATTGAGATTTTTGTGGTGCAAGTTTTCTTTAGATGGATTCAGAATATCCACGATATTATTTGTTGTTTGTCGACGTTTCAGATCCATAACAGGATCCATATTTAGGACACAAAGTTTGGGTTTGAGATGAGAAGAGGTGCAACTATAAATACTAAAAATGACGAGAAAAACCCAGGAGGTCGACTAAAGCTACACAAACTTAAATAAAAGGGAGACATGACTGAATAATAATTAATTAATACTTACGTAATAATGATGACCTAATAGTTAGTTGTAAAGACCAATTTATAATAGTAGTAGTATTATTAGTAATGGTGATAATAGTAGTGTGACTGACAATAGTAGTGTTAATACTAATAATAGTCGTATTAATCGTAATAATAACCTAATAGTAATAATAATAATAGCAATATTAATAATGACATTAATGGTATTAATAGTAACAATAACCTAATAGTAATAATAATAACCTATCATCAATAACCTATAAGTTTTAATAGTGATATTAATAACCTATAAGTGAGGTTAGTAACAATAAAGCCCTAGCTGTAAAATAGTAACTAAGGTTGATCTAGATGTAATAATGTTAGTGTTAATAGTAAAAATATAAAAAATTGATGATAATAGTAGTATAAACTTAATAGTAATAGTGGTATTACTAATAATAAAGTCCTAAATGATAATAAATAACAATGATTAGTAGTACTAGGGTTATAAGGGAGATCTCATCCTCTGTGGATTGCACCCATGGCTCATCATTGCAAGCTTCTTTAAAATTAAAAGGTTCAACATGGGCAGAAGAAAAAAGAGAAAAATTATCACCAACATACCTAGATGTCTCAGATATCTCCTTCAAACTTCTTATTTTTCTAGGGGGACTATATGGAGGTGTTGTTTGTGTATCAACTTGAGATATTGTTATCAGAGAAGATGAAGATACCTTTGATAGGGAACTCCTTGAAGGTGATAGTGCATTTCTTACAGGAGAGGGTTGCAAAGATTGATCATTGTTATCAAAAATTAAATTTTCAATATGTGGAGTAATCACTTTATCTTCTCCTTCATTCTTGAGATAAACTCCCCCTTCATCAAAGATCACATATCTACTAACATAAAACTTATTAGTAAGTGGGTCATAACACCTATAGGCCTTTCTTTCTTCTAAATATCCTATGAAAATACATTTCACTATTCTTCCATCTAATTTTTGTATTTGTTGTGCAAGAATGTCAACAAAGCATGTAGATCCAAAAAAAATTAGATGAGAAATAGTTGGTTTTCTACAAAACCAAGCTTCATAAGGAGTATAATTTTTTACCATCTTTGTAGGACTTATGTTGAGGATATATGTAGTGGTATGGGCTGCATCTTCCCAATACATGTTTAACAAACACATTTATTTTAACATACATTTGACCATCTCTACAATTGTTCTGGTTTTCCTCTTCACTACTCCATTTTGTTGAGGAGTATAGGCATGAGTTAACTCCTTCTTGATGCCATGGAAGCTACAAAATTAATTCAATTTAGTAGAGGTGAATTCTCCACCTCGATCAGTTCTCAATACTTTCAAATAGTATCTTGATTCCTTCTCAACAAGTACTTTAAATTTATGAAAGCAACTAAAATATTGAGATTTCTCACTTAAGAAACAAACCTAAGAAATCCTTGAAAAATCGTCTACAAAGAGAGGAAAATACATATTATATCCGAGAGATAAAGTCTGCATGGGGCCACAAATATCTGCATGTACTAAGGCCAAAGGTTCACTTGCTCTAAAATGATGAGGAGGAAATTTATCTCTATGTTGCTTCCCTATTGCACAATCTTCACATATCTCATTATCTAGCTCTATGAATGAAGGAAAACCTCTTACCAAGTTCTTCTTTTGCATGAAGGAAAGAGATCCAAAATTAAGGTGCCCAAACCTCTTGTGCCATAACTAACACTCATCAACCAAGGTCTTCAAGCAAGCTACACTTGATTCCATACTTAACAAAAATAACCTATTATATGTCATAGGAATTTCATCAACAAGGCCATTGTTGTTAAAAATATTACAAAAATTTCCTTAAAAAATAGTCTTGTAGTGTTTAGAATTTAGTTTCCCTATGATAATCAAGTTATTCTTTAAACTTGGAAAAAACAAAGTATCATGGCCAATATTGTCAAGGTTGTTCCCTCGCAGTCAGTGTTTTGGAGTTCATATTAAATCAAAAAATAATCACATTCATCATAACATTAATATATAGAGTTTATGCATAATTACAGTCTTGGGGAAATTGGGGTGTTACATTGCCCTGCCCCCTAAAGAAATAGCATCCTCGGTGTTTAAAACAACAAGTGTATACAAGTATACATTAAACAAAAATGGATATGCCAATCTCATGGAATCTTCCAGCTCCCATGTAGCTTCATCTTCTCCAAAGTGCTTCCATTGCACCTTGAACTTCACGATGGCTCAGTTCCAGAGAATTATTTCTTTCCAGTCCAAGATGCATTGGGGTTCTGGATGGAATTCTCCCTCTGGTTCCACCTGTATTACAGTCCAATCAATAACATGATTAGAATCATGTACATATTTCTTTAGCAAAGACACATGGAATACATTATGTGCTCTAATAGTAGGTGGTAAAGAAAGTTTGTATGTTACAGGTCCTATTCTTTCTAGGATTTCAAATGGTCCACAATATCGGGGAGCCAATTTAGCACACATCCCCATATTTAGGGAGTTTCTCTTGGGTTTCACCCGGAGATACATGTGGTCTCCTAATTTTAATTCTCTGGGGGTTCTCTTGATATCAACATAGCTCTTCTATCTATCATGGGAAATATCTAGGTTATGGCTTATCTTAACTATGGCTTGTTCCCTACAATAATGTGCTCTCTCAGACATTTTTTTTACAAATTTTGAATGTGTTGCGATTGATTTTTTCTCTACTAGGGTTCTCGCCCAACACCAGATGCGCGCCACCTTTCAATACTTCGGTGGCCATGGAGGTCAAGGGAGGGGTGCCACAGGCCCCCTCCTACAGCTCAGTTACCACCAAGGAGCACGGCTCCCATAATTCCAAAAGGCCGACCTTTGAACTCCCGCCAGACATGCAACGGATCCTCTGGGAAGAAGAGATGCCAAAAGAAAAACCAATGGATATCGATCCAGCAAGCAACAACAACAAAACTAACCACACTTGGGAACCTGGCAAATGTATTCTGCAAGCCCTGACAGCCCTGAAATACAACATCATCTCTCCAAGAATCGAGGAACAGAAACAATACATGAGGGATTTTGCTCTGATTGGAAATTTTTTAGGGCTATGGCCTTCAGAAAAAGACCTAATCAAATGGATATAGCACTGGTGGAAACCCAAGGGCCACTATGAGCTCCAACTCGGATCAAAAGGCTTCTTCATAATTATCTTACACAACCTAGAAGACAGGAATCATATCTTTGAGGGCATACCATATTTATACAATTCAGTCGGCCTCTTCCTCCATTTTTGGAAGGAACATTTCAGCCCCGAAAAGGAGGACTTCACACATGCACCAGTCTGGTTGAGACTCTATTCACTCCCATAGGAATTATGGCTGGAAGAGATTCTTGCAGGGATAGGAAATACAATCGGCATCTACGTCAAATATTTAGAAGCAACCAAGCAACGAAGGTACACAGCCTACGCCCATATTTGTGTTTACTTAAATGTCTCTAAACCCCTCCAAGGGGCCATCACCCTCGACTATCAGGATGAGGAATGGTCCCAAACCATTGACTATGAGCACATCCCCTTTAGGTGTAGGAAATGCCATGAGCACAGACATCTCTTCCGCAAATTCCCCTTAAATAATCCTCCCAAACCCTCCACGAAAGACCCTGAAAAATCCAAATATGCCTTCATCCCAATCACGGGTAGGCGCAAGCATCAAGCCAAGAAGGCACCCCTGCAAGCCCCTCTGGAGACCCCTTTACCCACAACCAACAACTCCTTTAACACCCTCCAAATCCTGGATGACCTACCTTCCTCCTCAATGACACCAAGGAAAGACCCCGCTAAAGGCCAAGGCACATTGAATCCCAAAGTTTTAGCCCAGGATCCCTCCCAATCACCACCCTCTGACTCCTCCCTTTTCGTTACTCTTGGACCAGAGATGGGAAACCCAGACATAGATCTGGAGGATCATGAGCTAGCCGGTATTGACATGGAACACCTAGAGCAGGCTTACTGTAAGCAACAATTATACACAATACCACCAGATCAGCTGCGTAAGGTGCATAAAGTATTTCTCAACTCCTCAACAGGGGGTTTGGCCAGAGCTAATGCGAACCTTGGCATCCAAAAAGGAACATCAAATGATCCACACAAAATAACAAAAGAAGAAAAGAAAAGGGGCAGAAAACTGAAACACCAACTCATTCAGGATGTTGGGAACTTCCTTGTCAATTCGAGTCAGATAAATCTGATCTCAGACAACTTCCCTCCTCTCCAACCCCCATCCTCCTCATGAAGATACAAACCTGGAATATAAGAGGCTTGAATGCCAAAAATAAACAAGCTATACTAAGAGAAAGAATCAAGAAGAATCAAGAAGAATCAACCAAATATTCTCATTTTGCAAGAAACGAAATGTGTGGGAAAGGAAGCTTCCTCCACTCTTCAAAAATGATGGAAAAATGCCAACCACACAGAAATCGATGCCAAAGGAGAAACTGGGGGTTTGGCTATAATGTGGAATCCATCCACAGTTCTGCTGGGCAACTTCTTCACCTCCAAATGGACCATCACTGCCTCCTTCCGACTCATTGGATCAAACAAATCTAGTTACATCACAAATGATTACAGCCCTGTCACACCAGATGACAAGGACTCCTTCATCAATCATTTGGATTGGTTAGCTGATCACATCAACCCCCACAGATGGATTCTAGGGGAAGACTTCAACATAATCACAGGGATGGAGGAGAAAAATGGAGGTATGCGTACTTTAGGAAAAGACAGTGAGCATTTTAATAGCTTCATTAGTCTAAGAAATCTCATTGATGCCAATACAGACAATGGACTGTACACATGGACTAATAGGCGCTCAAGGGACCAAAAAGTGTCCAACAGACTAGACCGCTTCCTCCTATCAGAAGCAATAATGATGGACAGTTTAGCTTGGAATGCTACAATCATCAACTCCCCGGGCTCGAACCATTGGTCGATCCTCATCACCATTAACATCACGGGCACTCCTTGTAGAAATCCCTTTCACTTCGAGAAATTTTGGTTGACACACCCAGACTTCCAAGCAAACAAAAAAACGTGGTGGGAAGAAGCAGCCATACCCACAGGGATCCCCATGTACAGATTTCAATAGTCTGAAGAAAATCAAACAAAATCTAAAAGTTTGTAATAAGGCTACTTTCAGAAACATATTTCAAGCCCAGGAGAACCTCCAACAACAAATTTAATGCCTCCAACATCAGATCCGATAGCATGGCCTCACGGATGCCCTAAAACATCAGGAAAAACAACTAAACAATCAGTTAGCCGAAAGAAGAGGGCAGGAGGAAATCATCTGGAGAATAAAATCATGCATACAATGGCTAAAAGAGGGGGAAAGAAACACCAAATTCTTCCACAGATCCACGGTCCAACAACGTCAAACAAATCGCATCACCCACCTCTTTTCGGACAAGGGAACAAAGATTCAACAACACTCTGACATTGAAAAGGAAATACTCTCCTACTATAAAAACCTCCTCTCCGAACCTCCTGTAGACTGTTCTCGTGCAATCGACACCATCCTCAGGAACATCCCCAAGGTGGTAACCAAGAAGAAAAATGAGGCGCTCATGAGACCAATAACTCAAGAAGAGGTTGATCAATCCCTACGAGATACACCTATAGGCAAAGTGTCAGGACCGAATGGGTTCACCCCAGATTTCTTCCACCATTGTTGGAGCATCATCCGTGAGGATGTTTGGGAAATAATCGAGGACTCAAGAATATTAGGTCAAGTCCTCCAGGCCCTCAACGCCACCTTTCTCACACTCATTCCCAAAGAAAATCACACCACCACCCTAGCACACTTTCAGCCCATTTCCCTCTGCAATGTCATCTACAATCTCCTAACAAATATTATTGCCACCCGCCTCAAGTCCATCCTACCATTCATCATCGCGCCAGAACACACCGACTACATGGAACGAAGACAAATTCTGGACAGTATCATTTTGGCTCATGAAGTGATACACTCGCTCCACTCGACGAAGACTCCAAGTATGCTTTTAAAACTGGATCTTTCAAAATCCTTTGATAAAATAAGCTGGGAGTACTTGAGAACCACTCTTCTAGTCTTCGGCTTTGACCCCACATGGGTCTCTTGGATACTCAACCTTACTTATTCTTCTCTGTTTTCCATTATGATCAATGGCCTCCCATCCAGCCCCTTCTCACCTACCAGAGGCATAAGACAAGGGGACCCCCTCTCCCCCTCTCCCCCTTCCTCTTCATAATCCTGGTGGAGGGATTCAACCGAACCCTTAAGGTTGCTATTTCAGACCGCTCCCTTTCCAGCCTCACCCTCCATGGTATATCGCCCCCTATTTCCCATAGTCAATTTGTAGATGACTCTCTCCTAATGGGAGTACCTACAGTGCCAGAAGCCCTCCGCATCAAGTCCATCATCAACCTCTTCTGTGAAGCCTCAGGAATGGATGTGAAATTTTCCAAATCGTAAATATTATTTTTCAATACGCTTGTTGAGATCTAGCACCACCTCACGCTCCTTCTGGGATTCACCCGCAACACCCTACCCTCCACTTATCTAGGAATCCCCCTCATAGATAATCCATTAAAAAATCTCGCTTGGGATTCTCTACTCTCCAAATTTCGCAAAAAACTCTCTTTGTGGACCTTCCGCTCCCTCAATCTACTTAGATGCCTCATCCTTCTCAAGTCTGTCCTACAAGCTATGCCAGTCTATGCATTCTCTGCTCTAGCAGCTCCAAATTTCATCCTCACCACTTTAAGAAATATCCAAAGGTACTTTCTATGGCAAGGCACCAAGGAAGAATGCAAAATAACCCTCGTAAGTTGGCAAAAAGTCTGCAAACCAAATAAAGAAGGAGGACTGGGCCTAAGAGACCTGGCCATTCTTAATAAGGTCCTCAATGAAAAAAATTGGTGGAGATGGTTAAAGAGACCACAAGACCTTTGGGAACGCCTTTGGAAGAAACAATACACCCCCACAACCCAGAAAAAAGAACTCATTAGATGGAATGGACAACATTCGGGCTCTCTCATCTGAAACACATCTAGAAGCAACAAGGGTCTCATTGCAGAACACTCTTTCTGGGAGATACAAAATGGTACCTCATCCCTCTTCTCGGGTGACTCCTGACAACAACTCCCTGTCGTGTACAAAGACTCACAGTTGAGTGTCTTCCTCTCCCATGCCACAGAAGCAGGTCTCATCAAATTAGAAGACTACTGGCACCTTGCAAGAAATCAGGGCATTTGGCGCAATTGGAAAAACACCCACGAGGCCCTGAACATTCCCAATGAAATCACATCCAACCTTTATTGGATCACTTGGATGCAAGAAAAATACTAAACCAACAAGGAAACGACATTCTCATATGGGGTCATACCTCCACAGGTACCTTCAACATTTAAGAGGCTTACAGGCTCAAAGTCGGGCACGACTCCCTACCAATAGAGACAATATGGAGAAAGATCTGGGAAACAAACTCATGGCCAAACATTAGTACCTTTATTTGGATAAATTTGCATAGTATCATCCTCACTTGGTATAATTTAATAAAAAGGGGATTTATAGGGCCTTCCTGGTGCCAACTTTGTGGTTCAAAGGAGGAAACACAAAATCATCTTTTGAATCTCTGCTCCTATAGCTCAAATATCTGGGACTACAGTGAAAACCTTATGTGCACCATTGACATAAAGCGTATAGGCCTTCGGGAAACCTTAGAAGATTGGCACACCTCGATCTTCCATTCCCCTATCCTCAACAAAATCTGGCAGCTTCTACCAGGCTTCATCCTCTAGAAAATCTAGAAAGAAAGAAATCGACGAATCTTCAAGTCCGAGACTAAACCTTGGCAGTTGGTTTGGGAAAGTATTCACTCCAACATCAAAGAAAAAATCACCCTCCATCCCTGGAATGATCAATACTGGAACTGCCCGGTAAACGAACGCATCATCCTCCATCATTGGCATCTTCAACCATAGTCCATTCCCATCGACTCTAGCACCAAGAAAGATCATGAGCCAAGTCCCACAATGTGGAAGGTGCCAGAAATAGGGTACCAAAAGATGAATTTTGATGGGGCCTCCAAAGGGAATCTAGGCCCGACAGGCTACGAAGAATTCATTCGCAACAGCAAAGGGGAAATCCTACATATTGTAGCGGGAAGTATTGGGCACAACACCAACAATGCTATGGAAATTTGGAGTCTCCTCAGAGCTCTACAGGCAGCCAAAGACCAAGATCTCTTCCCAATCATTGTGGAAGGAGATTCTCAAATTGTCATTCATCTTCTCAGCTGTCTCCTGAATGGGCTCCTAAGAATAAAATCCCTTTTACAGCCCAACTGGGTAATCTTGCCATCCCACATCAGAAGGACAGCAAACCAAGTGGTCGACTTGTTGGTGAATTATGGAGTTGATTTAACCGAAGGGGAATTCTCATGCACCCCGACCTCCACCAGCTCCCACCCCTAGGTATTAGCTTGTAGAACCATTGCAAGAACCAAATATTGTCCCTCAGATGGGGTGATACCATACAGTTCATGAGGACAAGACAAGGAGAGACCAACCGGCTAGCTAGTCAGCTAGTTGGTGCTCGCATGTACAAGCACTCCCGGCAAGTCCCATCCCCCTCCTGGAACATAGCCTCACAACTTAAGTTCCTATGCCGCCACCATGTCAAACTTTCAAGCTAGGAGCCCATTGCACGAGCTGGAGAACTTGCAGGGAGGGATCACGCATGGAGAGACGCACGTCACCTCAACGGTCACCTCCCCGTCCTGGAACAAGAGCCCTCATAGTGAAACTCAGGGGCATTTTCACTCTAATAGCTCTCGACACCTTCCCTCCTCCTCACAGGTTTCTGCCGATCTTCAAGCTTTGCAAATCCACCCTCTCAGCCTCATCAACCCTTATGCCACGCCTGAGAGGAAAGTCTAGAAGAGGTGCAGCCTGGTATGAAGCTAGGGGTAGGAAAATGCCAAATTCGGCCCACCTCTCAGACACGGAAATGTCTGGTGCTAATATCCTAATTTCCCATGCTCTTCCTATCTTGCCTCCTATTTTGGCTCCTGCTCCAGCAGTGACACAACTTGAATCCACTCAAGAACTTTCGCCTTTATCAAATGAGTATGGTTTTCAGGGTGAATGGTTCAACGCCTTCGGGAACTCCCTAGGATACGCACCACCCCCACCCTCTCCTCTTCCACCATGATGACCACCTCCCGCCTCTACCCTATCGTGCCACCTTTCTGAAGCCACCTCCACCAATTTGGAGGATTCCACATTTCCCTCGCCTTTCCACAACCATGTTAACCAGGAAGAGATCACTCAAGATTTGAGAGATTTGTCCAAAGGACAATAGGACATCAAAAAGGCCCTCAGGGATTTACAAATGTAGGATGAAGAACAAAGGAGTAGGGTAGACAAGCTGTTACTCTTCCTCCAAGACCTCAGGCAGGCAAGCGATGAACAGGACAAGGGAAAGCTGAAGAATACCCAAGTCTTCACAGGCCCATCCTATGGTCCAGGTCTCTGAAAAAGTTCTCTTTTTTCTAGTCTTTTACTCCATGATTTTTCAGTTTGTTAGGAAACTGTATATATAGTCTTCTCTTCTTAGATAGTCATCTCTGCTTAGATTAAAACTCAGACAACCCAGAGCCCTACGTGGCATAGTAGGTTTTCTCAGTACGATCACTTCTGTTTATTTTTGGACAAGTGTCATCATTTTTTGGACAAGTGTCATTAAATTTTTGAACCAAGGCCAACAATGGTCTCCCAGCCATGCACTATTGACACCTAGAACAGACAATTTGTAAATTTTCAGAAGGCTCTAATATACTTACTAACTTACAAAAAAAAAAACTATGGCTTGTTCCATTTCCTTTAGTAGTTCTGGTCCAAGTATAATTTTATCCATAGGAATATCCCAACTAATCGAAACTCTACACTTTCTACCATATAGAGCCTCAAATGGGGTCATCTCCATTGATTCTTGATAACCATTGTTGTACGTGAATTCTATCAAAGGTAGATATTCTTCCCACTGCTTGGGCCGATGCATAACATGCATTCGTAGCATATCTTCTAACACTTTGTTCACCCTTTCAGTCTGATCATCTATTTGAGGATGGTAGGTTGTGATAAATGCCAATTGCGTTTCTAAACCTGCAAATAATCTTTTCCATAAATTTGAGGTGAACTTAGTGTCTCTGACTAAAATTATGGTTTTAGGAAAACCATGCAATATGAATATTTCTTTTATAAAAACATTGGAAACGTTTATGGATTTGTAAGTATATTTTATGGGACTAAAATGAGTTTCCTTGCTCAACTTATCCATTACGACCATGATTTCATCATGTTGTTTGGTTGTCTTGGGTAATCTGGTGATGAAATCCATGGAAATCACTTCCCATTTCCATTTTGGTATCTGTATAGGCTACAATAGTCCATCAGGGTGTGGATGCTCGACTTTTACCTGTTGGCATTCCAAACACTTCACATTGTAATGTGCAATGTCTTGGTTCATTTCAAGCTAATAATATAGGTGTTTAACTGTTGTCACCATTTTCTAGTAACCAAGGTGACCTACATATGGTCTCCAATGGAACTCATCCATAATCTAGTGCCTCAAATCCCCTAAATTATGCACATACAACCTATTACAACGACATATTATCAACCCTTAGTTGATATCCTTCATACCTTTTTTCCATGGGTTCGTGTGGCAACCTTTCCTTCACTTAATTGAAGAACTTGTCTTCTAGAAAGAGGGTCTTAATCCTATATTGAATGTCAGACTCTCCTACACTTGTTGTTTCTAAGTGTATTGTTTGAACGCTTTGACTAAGTGTGTCGGCTACTTTGTTCCTTTTTCCTTTTATGTGTTTTATTTTGAAGTCAAAATCATTGATCAACACCATCCACCTATCCTGTCTAACATTCAATCTCGACTAGTCAAATAAATACTTCATATCACAATGGTCGGTCATGAGGATACATCTCCTCTCGAGCAAGTAGTGTCTCCACATCTTCAGTGCATGTACAATTACTGCAAGTTCTAGATCGTGGGTGACATACTTATGCTCATGTTCGTTCAACTTAGATGATTCATAAAAAACCACTTTTCCTTCTTGCATGAGAACTCCATCGAGTCCTTCTTTGCAAGCATCTATGCAAACCAAGATGTATTTTTCTATGTCTGTAATCTTCAAAATAGGGGCATTAGTCAATAGTTGCTTTAGATGTTGGAAGTTATCTTCACACTCTAGTGACCACACAAACTTCTTCCCTTTCCTTTGTAATGAATTAATAGGGTTAGTGATCTTGGAGAATCCATCGATGAACCTTCTGTAATATCCATCCAACCCCATGAAGGATCTCACTTCTATCAATTTTCTAGGGGCAGACCAATCCATGATTTTCTTGATCTTTGTAGGGTCTACCACCACTCCTTTAGCTGAGATTACATGGCCTAGATATTGGATTTCCTTTTTAAAGAAATCACACTTGTTGAAATTATAATACATTTAATGTTCTATTAACACATGTAACACCATTCAGAGGTTTTCTTCATGCTCCTCTCAGTTATTGGAATTCACCAAAATGTCATCCACAAATACTAAGAAAAACTTGTCTAAATACTTGCTGAGAACACTATTCATTAAACACATGAATGCAATTGGTGCATTTGTAAGCCTAAATGATACCACAACAAAATCATAGTGTCCATACCTTTTCCTAAAGGTTGTCTTGTGGATGTCCTAATCTTTAATCCTAACTTTGTGATATCTTGACCTCAAATTTATCTTTGAGAAAACTATAGCCCCTATGAGTTGATCAAAGAGATAGTCTATTCTAGGAAAAGGGTATTTTTTCTTGATGGTCATCTTATTCAATTTCCTATGATCGATGCATAGTCTCAAGGTACCATATTTCTTCTTTAAAAACAAGGATGGTGATCCCCATGGGGACACACTTGGCCTGATGTAACCCTTGTCCAACATTTCTCTCAATTGTATTCTCAGTTCCTCCAACTCTGGTTTGCTCATTTGGTAAGGCACTTTCAATGTTGTCACTACTCTAGGCATGAGATCGATTGAAAAAACAATATCTCTTTTCAGAGGTAATCCATGCACCTCCTTTGAAAACACATCTTTGAAATCCCATAGCACTAGGTGGTCTTCAGCCTTCAAATCCTTACCTTATGATGAGTTTAATACTTGTATATCATACAAGGGACACCCTTTTCTTCTAAACTTATTAATTTACAACATTGATATTTGTCTCACAGATACAGACTTCCAAATTCATTGCAAAATTCTTGTATTTCCTTTCTCATCTTCACATTCTAAAATTTTCTCATAGCAATTTATTTTTTCCTTATGGGAAGCTAACCAATCCATGCCAAATAACTCGTCATAAGAACCAAGGGGTAGGATATTTAGAACCACTTGGGTGTGAAATCCATCCATCCCAACTGAACAAGCTTCAACTACCTATGCCACCTTCTTCTTTGTTCTAGTGGCTAAATGAACTAACCATGCTTTGGTGTGTTTCTTTCTCTATAATGAACATGCCTCAACCACTCAAGGTGAAATATAACTAATATTGTATCCTAGGTCAATTAAAAAAGAGATTGGTCATTCAATAATAATACCTTCCAATTCCATCACAGAGGCTTGGTGGTATGCTTGTCGATTTTCTACCATTGTATAGATTCTCGACACACTCTTGGCTACGTTGTTGACTGCAGCTACCTCTTGCAATGTATACACTCTTTTATTGTCATTCTGTCGGTGGGGACAACCCCTCAACATATGTGGCTATCCACATCACCAGCATTGCAAAGGTCCTTTCTTGTGATCCTATGTTCTTTCCCTTGCCTGCTCTGCTAGTTTATTCCCACTTTGAGACAAAAATTTTTGTTGATGCACACTCATGTTTGGTTGAACCAATGGTCGGTCATCATATCTTGCGGGAAAAATACTTGAACCCTTTCTTCTGGAATCCACTCTTTTCCTTTCTTTTCCAATCTTTGGAAGAGTCGTGCTTGTGCATGGACTGATCGTAACAACATGTGTCCTTCTGAATTGTGTCCTCCAACATCTTGGGTGGTAACCCACTAAGAAAATGTTAGATTCTCACCTTCTCATCTTTAATGCAGGGAACATACCTCCACAACTCCATAAATATTTTTGCATATGCATCCAAGGTAAGTTGCCCAACTTAATCTTGTGGAATTCCTTTATTTTTTTTATCATAATACTTTTCATATAGGTAAGCTTTACAAAAGTATTTCTCAAATTATTTCCATGTCAATTTGCTTTCCTTGAGCCTTTTTATTTCCTTTAGGTCCTCCATTTAGTTTGAATACTGCAATCCTTGCCTTGGTATTGTCAGAATAATTATGTACTCGAAAGTACTTTTTCAAACCAAATAGCCATGCTTTGGCTTCTTCTCCTTTATTTATCTCCCCATTAATTAAGGTCTGTAGTTTATCCTTCTTAAATTCTTCAATTAGACAACTATGGGAATTATTCTCTTTCTCTTCTTAGAAATGCTAGATTCCATTCCACTACTAGACTGTCTTGCTGAAATAAACTTTCGGATAGAGGACTCTGTGGAAACACCTCCACTCGATTCACCTTTCTTGGTACCCCGTTGCTTCCTTCTAGAAGAACTATTTCTTGCATCATTGTGAGACAATCCATGCTTTTGAGCATTCGAAGGGGTTTAAAACCTCTCCAACTGTTGTAATTATGCATTGTTAGGGCCTTGTTGCAGATGTTTTTGAATTTCGAATAGGCTCTACACTAGAACTACATTATTTCTTCCTTTTTGGCATGGGCTCTCATAAGTCTCTCATTATATGGCTTCAAAATTCTCATAGTGGCCATCAAATATAGAGGCATTTCTCTGTCCCTCCAACAATCAAATTCCTCATCTATGAGGTGTGAGGTGTCATCCATACTACGTTGCACCATTCACCTTTATGATTTTCAATTCATCATACGTGTTGAAACAAAAATTACCATTAACATTTTATGTCATTGTTTTAAAAACATGCATTCCAGACAACATAAATTCCTTTTTAAATAGTACTAAGTATCCTTGGTGCCCCATTCAATCCTAGAGATTGAACTCTACTCTGATACCACTCTATAACACACCCAACCCGCTAAGTATCATTTTAAGGGATGGGGCATTAAGAAAATTTCACTTTCCTCGACTATCTCAAAACCTTTTCTCTATCATGCTATCATCTTTTGCTCATTGAGAAATTTCCAACGACTGTAACCATGCTCAATTCCGAGCTCGGGATCAAAATTTGTAGCCTCTTAGATTTTTTGGGCCTTCATTGGTCAACGACCAGCTCTTTACCTCATGGCGTCCACATGGTCACTTATTATTCATGCCATCCAACGTGGGAATGAAATGTTAGATTCACGGTCCCAATCCTTTGGCCCACCATTCATCATCGTCGAGACTTCTTATCCCACAATTCACTCCCACTATTGAAACTCCAACGATGATACACCAAGGAGTACCTTCCCCAAATCCTACAAATCTAAGCTCTTGATCTCTGCAGTTTAGAGCACGACGATGATGTCATTTGAGGTGGAGGTTAACACCAAGCTCCCAAGGTTTACATAGTGTCTGGATGTAACCCAAAATATCTACAGTGGAGGTTTCACCTCCTTCCTCCACTGATCAACAATTGTTGTTAGCCTCGACTCCCATCGTCGTCGGCAATTTCTTTGTCGTTGTAGACACTTCTTGGTCGAACTTTACCTTACCAACCTCCCCCATTTATGATGATGAAGCATTTGGATCCAATGGTCCATATATCCTCATTAAATCTCCAACGAGATCAATGGTTTCCACTGTCTTTCCTCTTTGAACTCTCATAAACAAACCAACAATTGACACCTTTCATCCTAGGGACACTCTCGTTGCCTTGTTGGAATTCCATTTCATTCATGATGTCATCGTCTTCAATCTTCTTTTGAAAAAATCTCATGTAAATCAATGGTGGGTATCTCCTCACCCAATGGTAGGTCGATGGATCTCGTCGAGTCTTTGATGCTGGTGTTGTCGACATTCATACCTTCTCCTGGTTCACCCACCTTCTACCTTTAATGACGATACATTAGATATATATGACCCAAGTTTCCCGAGGATGAACCCCGACAAATCCAATGGCCATAGTTGAAATGAAGACCCAAAGGACTTGTTTTTCCAATGGGACCCACCCTCATCCCATTGACCAATCCCTAAGTGACACCTACCACCACATTGGACACATGTACTACTAATGTGGAAAACCACGGCATCAGATCATCGCCATATCCTCTCATGGATTAGGTGGTACCTATGACATATCGACGACTATAATCACATCTCACCCACTCATCGATCCACGATCTGGATGAGCGCTCGGAGTCCTCTCGTTCAAAGTGTATTTTTTCCAGACTATCAAACTACTCTGAAGAACCCTTTCCGATGGACGACATCGATGCACTTATAATCTCCCTGAGAAATTATTGAGATTTGATCGACCCGCTTCCATATATACGATCCACACTCGAGCTTAGAGTTCCTCCTTTGAATCCTGAGTTACCATGACATGTGGAAAAAATTACACTAGACATATGGTACCATCCATGTCAGTCTCTTGAGTCCTTTGGAAGAAATCAATGGTATAGATATCCTTTTAGAGTTTCTCTAATCACGACAGACAAACCCACCACGATCAATGGCTCATATCTCTCTTCTATCATCTAATTAGATTGACGGTTGTCACCCTTTCGCCGACTACCAATGTCATCATACTTTACATAGTTCTAGCACTCATTCATTCACGAAGATGTGCCTTCGTTGACGAAGGGTTGAGATATTTCGATTATCTAGATCGACGACTACGATCTATCCTAGGTTAATACAAGATTTCATAGTAATAAAACCACCGCTTCGGGGACTTATCCATTTATTGAGTTCTACAGGACTTCAACCTTATCTTCAAGGGTTCAAAACCACTCTAAGGTCGTTACAGGTTATTGAAACTTAAGGGAAAAACCTTGCATGTTTTAAAATATCTCCATACAAGGATACAAAGTGTTCAAGTATGAAACAATCCATACTTATTCATTTTCACGATTATTAGATCAGTAATAAGCAACACAACATACCTCGACTTTCATGCATTCAAACCATGGATTGTAAATGACTGTGTTTCCCCTTAAATTTATGCATTTACACATGCATACAAATGTATCATTCATAAGTAGTTTTAGTGTAGATAAACACTAATCTGGTAAGAATATTACCAAATCCACTAACTAAGAGAGAGTGTATTTCCTCCCAACCTTAAGCCTTGTTGTAGAGTAACTTCATACATTACGCCACCCATGTGCCAAGCCATGATACCACCAAGAAAATTGACTCATTAGGGTTCCAATTTTGCGATGATCCATGAAGGTTACTCTCCATGCTCCTCTGACACAGTAGAAGTTTCCACCTCCCACTAAGCTTCGGGTCTCCACAGGTTTATCAAGTGGTTTCTCAATTGGATTTCCTCTTCACAAGAGATTCCCTTCTCTTCTCAACGGTCCCTCAACAATATCCCATTACAAGTGTCGATTTATGTCTCTTCTCTCTTTTTCATCTATGTGTCTCCTACCTTCTTATGTTGTGTGTGTCTCACATGTGTCTCCTACCTTTGTATTTGTTCCCTCAAGATTTATGTGACTTCTTTCAAACATAAACTAGAATCTGCAATTCCCATACTAAATGATGGTTCCATGGTATCCCTCTGCCATTTGTTCAGTCAACATTTTTCTCTGCATGGACCAACTTCCAACAATCATTAATTTCCCCAATATCCTCTACAATTTATTTTAATGGTCACATAGTTTCATATAAGTTTGGTATGACGGTAGGTGTAGCATTATGTTTTCAAGCATAAATTAGCTTGATGTGCAAGCTTCCTAATTTATTCACTGATACATCTGAGCTCCACCTCCCATAATCGTTCAATCGAACCCTGCCTCATCAATTTCCTATGGTGTATTATGGCCAGTACTATCAAGGTTGTTCCCTCTCAGTTAGCGGTTTGGTGTTCCTATTAAATCAAAACATAATTACCTGCCTTATAACATTAATATATGGAGCTTGTGCATAATTACAGTCTTGGGGAAAACAGGGTTTTGCAATCCTTATAATCCATCATCGTCAAAATCGTCTTCTCTCCATTCCTCTCAAACATTAAACGAGCCAAGGAAGTTACAATCTCCTAGAACAAAGATAAAAGGAAGAGGGATGATAGCACTTTACTAGACATATAACAAAAATTACAGCATTGGCGTGATGTCAAGGTACAGGGACATCTAACGAACCACCAAAGGATGAATTTAAAACCTGGAAGGCTACAAGGACAATCCTCTTAAATAAGGAAAAGAAATGGAGACCGAATATTCAATCTCTATGGTTGCAATCCAGAGACGAAAACACCAAATTCTTTCATCATTTTGCAAATAGATGTAAGGACATAAACACAATTTGGGCCATAGATAGATCTAATGGTTCTAAGGCCTTCTCATGAGGATACCCAACACTTTAAAAACCTATTCAAGTCTAATTCCCATGAAACAATCGATGTAAACCTCAACGTTGCAAGCCTTTTTCCAAGCTTCGTTGATAAAAAAGGGAATAAAAAACCGATGGTTGAAGTATCCAAGGAGACGATTTGCAAAAGTTGGTCAAGTACTCTACATCTTTAGGTCAAGTCCTAGCATCCTTCAATGCGACTTTTATTGCCCTGACTCCAAAATTTGATAATCATTGATCTTTCGACTAGTTCATGACCATATTGCTCTATAATATAATTTATAAAATAATCACAAAAATGATTTCCATGAGGTTGAAGGACCTTCTCTTGGTCATCATCTCCTTTGAACAATTTGCTTTTTTAAAGGGGTTTCAAATCCATGAAGCAATAGGCCTAGCCCAAGAAGGGATTCACTCTATCCACATAGGAAAACTAAAGGTAATTTCCTTCAAAGTGGAATTGTATAAGGATTTTGACAGAGTGAGTTGGATTTACATTAGACTACTCCTCATACACCTAGGGTTTGGACAGTTCTTTTGTAACCTAGGTTTTAAATTGTATTAGCTCATCATCCTTTGCATTATGGATCAATGGATGCATCAGGAAACATAATTGGAAAAATATGAATGAAAGAAGGGAGACCATTGGCTTTTGAACATAATATGCTCAAGGGAAAATATTTGGTGAAATCTTCTTATGAAAAAGAAATGTTAACTATTTTACATGCAATAAATAAATTGTGAAAATATCTCATTGGAAGGAATTTTAAATTCAAGATATAACATGATATCCTAGATTAATTTTTTGAGGAAGGGTGTCTTCAAATAAGTAACCAAAATGCTATATCTGCAAGAAAGGGAAGGAGAATGTGGTAGAAAATTCCCTCTACATAATAGAAGAAGCATCGAGTTTATATTTCATTACATCTTCCTTTATTGTGTGGTTGGAAGAAGCTCGAAGAAGACAATAGTACTAGAAAAAAAATATAATGTCTAAAAGAATGGAAGAACTCTATGGAACATTGGGATTCGAAAAGAAACATCCTTTGGTGCAAGGATAGAATATTTTTATACTCTCAATGAAAGTTGAAACAACAAATATTAAGGGAGTCTCATAACTCTCCCATGGTAGGACATTCAAGATTACTTCAACCAATTGTAAGATATATGTTGTAAGAGAATATTTGTTGTACCAAAGAAAACTATCAAGATTTCAGGGTTACTTCAACCCTTACACACACCTAATCGAATATGGTAAGAGATAACAATGGAATTAATTATAGTTTTACCAAAATTAGAAGGTAATAATTCCATTTTTGTGGTCATGGATAGTGTAGCGAAAGGTTGTGTAGTTTTTTACTTTTAATTGGATATAGACCAAAAAATATATAAATGTATATTTGAATAAGATATAAAATGAATGGTGTTTTAAAATGAATAATCATGCATAGCATTTATAGCATTTATAGGCCTTGTGGTGACCACTTATGTAATGTTATATCCTTATGAATGCACCCTTTAATAATACATTAAAGGCTTAAGTCCTATAGTGTGTGTGTTATTAGCAATGTTATTGTATATATACTATATTGCCACCTTCTTTAAGATGCTACATCCTTGAAGCATTGTAATTTGTTCTAACCCTAAACCTCGCCCTTACCTTAATATATACCACAAATCATCTTCAAAATATTTTGTCCATGATGGATTTCCATATTTTTCATTGATCTTTTCATAATGCTCCAAAATGAAGAGAATGCATGCATGCATCAAAAACTAAACATCACATTCTCAACTAATTTGCACATAAGGCCAATGTCATAATTAAGTTAGGTTTATTCTCATTATAGTTGTTGTCATATCGTGCCATCTCAAGGAATGAAATGGTTTTGTTTGGGTTGGAAAAAAGGAAGGGAATTGCCACAAAAAGGATTCCAAACTTATTTGCCACAAATTGGTGTGTGATATTCTGCAACACTTTCACTACTTATTATGGGTCATCTTGTTCACTTGAGTAGTAGAGCTCCAGAAGAATCTCCAAGTAGTTTTTTATGATAAAAATACCTTGAAAATGGTAAGGATAGATGAACAAATTGATCTCATGAGCACACTATATAGTGAGCAATGAAGTCATCATGCTCCTTCATACTAAAAATTAATCTCTTAGTTATATAGTCGATAAATGTGTCGATTATTAGCATATTCTTAGTCCATATCCCCATTGTAATTTATCATTTAGACATATTTTTAGCTAGTTCAATCCTTGTTAGGAGTCAAAGGTTGCCTATATTGAGGAAGTGGGCCTCTCTATCCCTAGAAATAACTATGGTGAAAAGCAAGTTGAAGAACCTCGATGCAAGCTCTAGATTGTTGTGAATCTCGATGAGAAGATGAGACATATTAAAACATGTAGCCTTCACTCAATTATAATTCCATGGTTGATTTTGGATTCCCGTGAATAAGAGTCAAGAGAAAACATTGCATCCATTCATATATTGGGAAATTTGAGAATTTCAATAAGGGGTCTCAAAGCACCACCTTCCAAGAACAAGTGCCTCAAGAATGGCTTGGTATAAGGCATGATCATGAGATAAAGAGGGAGGATAGTAAAGGTGCCAATTAATTTAGCATGGTATTCCTCATTCTTTCATGTGAATGTGCTTATAATACAAATCACAAAGAGTTGGACCTCACAATCAGGTGACAACAATGCCACTCAGAATTCAATACCAATGTGGTTCTCATCTAGTTGGGAACTCCTCCCTTCCTTTATTAGTGAATCTAGTGTTCTAACCATTTAATCGATCTCAACTTTAGATGAGAAAATATTGGTGTTTTTCCTTGCATTTGTTGTCACTCTAACATTCTTGAAATTGAGTTGCAATTTTGATAACCTTCTACTTGTTTCATTGCACCATTCTTTGTATGATGTTTTCCAACACCGAGAAGTTTTCTATTTTCTAGAACTATAGAATAATATCTCCTTTTGGTTTTTAACGAGTCAATTATTTCATAGTGGATCTGATGATTCTTTTTAAACTCTTTTTCCACCAATTTAAACTTAGGAAACTCTAGAAATGGGAATACAACAAGGTCAAAATCCTATTGTTGGTGGGAGCTTGAATCATATGGAGTAAACATGAGTTTTATTTATGTCATAGTGACAACACTTTCTGTGTATTAAATTTCTTCCATGAGAAGTTTCATAGTTTCTTCAAGGGCCTCATCCACTATTTCTTGTATTGGAGGTTTGATATCAATTTCTTCATTTTTATGAGTAATTTCTAGTTCTTCTTCAAGTTCCTTCAAATCAATGTGTTTTTCATCAATTTCACATTACTTTTTAACTTTTTGATAGTCTCGATCTTGAAATCATGAGTTGCTTGTATTTCCTAAGAAATATATCCCTAATACTTCTCTTTTTGAGATTGATGAAGGTTGTGGTGTGATTTTCTCCAGTCTGTCCATTATTATATTTCATGTATCTGCATGATTACTAGTTACTTCCTCTCTTCAATCTTCTCTTGCCTTTAGAATGTAATTATATTATGTAATGTATATTGTACTCTTTGTAACATATCTTTATGATCTATACCTTGTTTGGTCAACATTTCCATTAATTATTCATGTTGCTTGTTCATGCCAACCTCAATTCTATACAAATGATATTTCAAAGATTGTATGTCTTCCTTATGGATTTATAGTTCTTTGATTATTTGTCACTTGGACCAAGTGTTTTCCTTTTTTATTCTATTACTTCTTAAATGTTTTGGGTCTATTAAAAAAAATTATTGGGTTTGGTAAAATAAATTACCAGGTCTGTTAAATTTTTTTACTGGGTTCGGTAAAAACCAATTTACCAGGTCTACTAATTTTTTTTTTACTTTGGTAAAACAATTTACCTAGTCTTGGTATTTTTTTACCAGGTCTAAATCTCACACCAATGTAGCAACACTTTTATAGTTTTTGACTTATAATTGGATAGACCCAAAAATATATAAATGTATATTTGAATATGATATGAAAATGTATGATTTTTTACAATGAAAAATGACCTTGCATTTATAGGTCTTGTGGTGACCATTCATATAAAGTTTTGTCTTTATGAATGCACCATTTAATAATACATTAATGTCCTAAGTTACACACACACGGTGTTATTTTATATACATAACAAATATACTCACAAAATATGCATATTTTTGTGGAATTCAAAATACATATACTAGAATCCAAGTAGTAAAAGTTTTCATGAAAGAAATTCATAGGTTTCATGGATTTTCTAAAGTGATCGTAAGTGATAGAGATTCAAAATTCACAAGAATTTTTTTGAAGGAGTAATGGAAGATAACATGAACAACAATCACCATGATTTCAACATATCATCCATAAAAAGATTGTTCAATAGAAATATTAAACAAATGTTTAGAGGCTTATCTTCGTAGATATTCCTTGGAAAAACAATCCCAATGGGTCAAGTGGCTTTATCGGGTCTACTAAAAAAAAGCTTGAATTTCGTAAAACAAATTACCGACTCTTGGTATTTTTTACGAGGTCTAGCTCTCACACCAATGTAGAAGAAACTTTTATAGTTTTTGACTTATAATTGGATAGACCCAAAAATATATAAATGTATATTTGAATATGATATAAAAATGTATGATGTTTTACAATGAAACATGACCTTGCATTTATAGGCCTTGTGGTGATCATTCATATAATTTTTTGTCTTTATGAATGCACCCTTTAATAATACATTAACGTCCTAAGTTACACACACACAATGTTATTTTATATACATAACAAATATACTCACAAAAGATGCACATTTTTGTGGAATTCAAAATACATATACTAGAATCCAAGTAGTAAAAGTTTTCATGAAAGAAATTCATCGGTTTCATGGATTTTCTAAAGTGATCGTAAGTGATAGAGATCCAAAATTCACAAGCAATTTTTTGAAGGAGTAATGGAAGATAACATGAACAACAATCACCATGATTTCAACATATCATCCATAAAAAGATTGTTAAACTGAAATATTAAACAAATGTTTAGAGGCTTATATTTGTAGATATTCCTTCGACAAATAATCCCAATGGGTCAAGTGGCTTCATTTAGCATAATGATGGTATAATATGACCTATCACCACTTAAATGTCTCCATTTCAATCTCTTTATGGATATACATCTCTTAGCATCACGTCATTTTTGTGGGACAATTCCAAAGTATAGGCAATAGACTTAAATATTGAGAAGACTAAAGAAACTTTGCAAATAATTAAAGAAAATCTTCAAATGCTACCCTAGAACATGATGAAACAACAAGTAGATAGGCAATGAAGTGAAAGACAATTTGAGGCCAAAGATTGGGTATATCTTAAACTTCTAACAATATACGCAACTTCTTCTCAAATAAAAGAAGAAGTAAAAACTATCTCCAAAGTTTTATGGACCTTACAAGATCCTTCACAAAGATTGGAGAAGCAGCTTATGAGTTAGATTTTCCTTCTTCACATATTCATAAGTTTTTTCATGTTTCTTTCCTAAAAAATATTATTGGACATATTATGCTAGTATTGACTAGACTTCTAGATTTAGACGAAGAATAAAAATCAATTCTTGAACCAAAAAAAGTTATAGATCAACATTCTCTATCTATTTGGAATATAACCATTATGGAGTACCTAATCAAGTGGAAGAATATGCCTCTAGAAGAATCACGTGAGAAGATGACCAATTACTGAAGAAACACCCTCAATTATAGTTTAGAGGGAAAATAAAAATAAAAAAAGGGAGCTATGTTAAGGTCCTAACCCTCATTCATTATTATCATATTAGTTATAGTTAGTTCAACCTAGAATGTAGGATACATCATGCCCTATTTATCTCCTATTTAAATATTAAAGAGATTTGTTTGAAAAAAATCTCATATTATGAATTGGATATATCTTAAAAGAAGGTTATCCCCCTCAAAAAGGCATAGATTACTTATTTTTTCTATTTTTATACTATATAGGATTTTAAGTCCATAATAAAGAGACATGTTTTATTCACTCTAAAGATCAAAATCCATCCTCAAGAAGCTTGACAATAAAACTAACATACACTAATTTGCTAATTCAAAGAATTTTTGAGCTTGACAATAAAACTAACATACACTAATTTGCTAATTCAAAGAATTTTTGCATTCTCACATAGTACCCACAAGCCCTAACCTACCAAATAACCAATTAGAGCCTCTTCCTCACCTTAAGATCTCACTCCAACCTATCATTTTGAAACTAACTCTCATGGAGTATCAAGGGAAAAATCCTTTTCATGAGGTGTGAGGTACTTAAGAACCCTAGCCCTAACCTGCCAAATAACCAATTAGAGCCTCTTCCTCACCTTAAGATCTCACTCCAACCTATCATTTTGAAACTAACTCTCATGGAGTATCAAGGGAAAAAGCCTTTTCATGAGGTATGAGGTACTTAAGAACCCTAGTATATTTATTTAATACTATCTCCACTCATGCCAAAAAAATAGAACCCTAGTTATGAAAAAATATTGTGGACATATAAAGTGTTGTTTGGCAATTTTGTGTTTATAAGTAAGATAAATTTTTTTTTATAAAAGAAAGTTTGTCACCAAGGAGTAATTACACTCAATGTGTCTTTTAGGGAGTAGAATTCTTCTATGTTGACATTCACTATAAATCATTGGGCAACTTCAAGTGTTGGCTTAATACGTGGCCATTTCCTAATTGCAGCAGGTCATGTGCTTGCCAACACATCCTATCATTCAGTTGAGAGAATACGTTGATAGTTAGAGAAGCTTTGGTAACATATCGTGTTTGTAAACCATGATTACGTATATCGTGAGATGGAGCGAAACTGCATTTTAGATTTTTAAAATTTACTCAACGTTTCGATCCATGCTATTGAGGTTGTGATCATCCTCATAGGTTAACAATTCAAAGTTTTCCTTCATGGAGTCTAATTGCTAATAATATGTTGGTTTTAAAAAACCCTCATATACTATGAGAAACTATTAATTCATCCATCTATATATTTATGAAGGAGGTGTAAAACAGGTTTTTATTCATCCATCTATATATTAATGTGATTAATTTTGAAGGAAGTATAAAACAGGTTTTTAGGTTCCACTTGTTTTAGTGCCTTCATTTATGTTGAGATTTTTTTGGGTTCATTTAGATTTCCATTTTTATTTATTTATTTTTATTGTATTTTTCTCTTTCTCTTAGTATGGTATTTCTCTTAGTATGGTATTTCAGTTATGATGTTGGTTTTCTCTAAGTAGATTTGGTGGCTAGTTTTCATGCCTCAAATCTTTCTAAGTAGATTTGGTGGCTAGTTTTCATGCCTCGGATCTGCATTATGTTTGTTTAACCTTACCTCCATGGATATCTTTTATTTAAACTTCACCACATGAAAAAGGATGGAATATACTCCATGGATCTCTCCTATTTAAACTTTACCACATGAACAAGGGATGGAATATACTCCTTTATACAAATTTGTTTTATGGATCTCTTTTATTTAAACTTCACCACATGAAAAAGGATGGAATATACTCCATGGATCTCTCCTATTTAAACTTTACCACATGAACAAGGGATGGAATATACTCCTTTATACAAATTTGTTTTAGCTAGATCCTTTATGGAGTCCACCATCTCCTAGATGGTGTGGGAGGGGAGAAGGTGACCTTGATGTTTCAATTTTATTTGTTTTTTTTAGATTTTTTTTAGGTAATATGATTTAGGTTTTTTAAATATCCATACTAATATGTTTATATAGCTCTTCTTCTCTTCCTTCATTGTTCTTTCCTATTTTTAAGTAGTCAGGTCAAATGGAGAAGGGGCTACAGAGTGGATGAGCATCATTGATTCATCCTTTCCAATATATTCGTAAATATATTGGACCTTGATTGTGGCAAACTCAAAAATGTGAATGTCTGATGTGAATGGACCTTGTGAAAAAGGTCGATGAATGTAAATAATATTATAAATATATATATTGCAGGATTGCTGAGAGGGGGTGTGTTGAGAAAGAGACCAAGATGGCTGAAGAAAGGTGGTGGAAGGCACTTGGAATGGTGGCGTTAACTTCCATCGAAACCAATACCGTATTTGGACTTCACTGGCCCACTGAACCAAAAGCGGCTAGCTAGCCTCGAATTAAATGACTCGCCAGGTTGGTAGGTAAATGGCTCCTCATGAGTAATGAGGGATGGGGGTGAACCACCCATCTGTAGAGTCCTCAGACCTAACCACCACGAGGAAGATTGTGCCACACACAACCTCGCCGAAAGGAGAAAAGGCAGAAAGAGTGTGCGATCAAGGGGCAGACGCGAGGGAAGGAGGAAAAGGAGAACTCTGGAAAAATACAGAGGGAGTGATAGCAGAGAAGAAGGAGAGTAACCTTCGTTCTCGGTCACTGGTGAACAAAGACTCAATCTCGCAACATCGTGGTCTCAGCTCGGGGGTGGCTAGTGGTAAATCCGTTGGGAGTCGCTAAGCCTACAGTTGGGTGGAAACGAGCATCCCTCTCAGTAGTTGCCATCACATCTGGTGTTATTTCTGATAAGTGTTTTACATCTTGCATCTTGAAATGTATATTCTGACATTTATGATCATAGTCTGTGCAATTATAAATGGTTTCAGTATAAGACTGTCTATGTGGTGTTTTGACTAGAAATGGTGGTTGCATGCTTATAATGGAAAGACTACGTATGGTTTATGTTTTATAAATCGCTATATATATGTATACCGATCTAATTCAAACTTCAAGTCTGTTCTCGGGAAATCTATACCCTTATCCATCTCAGGTAATACCCTGGATAGATCTCCCCATAGAGACACCCTTCTTGGAAAGCTTACCAAGAACCTGAAAAAGGATTTGAAGGCGCAAGTCTTAGTAATCCTGCAGGAGGAGGAATGGTCCTCTTAAAATCCCGACATTTCGGCATTTCGGCACCCGGGGTACCTAAAGAGCGAGTCCTCTCACACTCGCAATTCCCGAAACCCCGATCCGCCAAATCCCGAAATGGCAGCGTAGGGATAAGTATTGATTGAAGGACGAGATCCTGTCGGAAGATTTGCGGTCAGTCACGACTGTTAGATTGGAGGAAGAAACGAGGGTGTTAAATGCCTTAACCCTTTTCTTTTATCTTCATGAGTAGCGAAGAAATCGGGACCGTAGATCCCCAAGGTCTGTGGGAGTATCTAGACCATCCTTTTATAAGGGCACGTGGCGGTCGGTAAGCGTTTCAGTGTTTCGACACTTGGGGAATCAAAGGGCAAGAACCCTGGTCATCGCGAGTCGTGAAATCTCGATAACTGAAACCCCAGTGCGCTCTGTGGCAGAAAGGAAGAGATCTGGACCGTTGGTTTTCCACGTCCAGGAAGCAGCAGGAGAGTGCACAACGCGAGACAGATGTGAACTGTCAGATCTTAGTCAGAAAACCCAACAGCCGTTGGATCTATCAGGAGATGGATGAGGGTTAAGCCTTCCTGAAAAGAGGCGAAAGTCTCGAAAGAGGAGTTGGTATTGGGATTTTGGAGGTCTCGATGACAAGAGATCGGGACACTCCATGGTGGAAGTCCTGAAATAGATCTGGACCGTCTAATTAAGGGAGGACACATGTCACGAGATCACCCATTTCGGGGATTTCAGACTTCAGGATTTTGGAGGTCTCAAGGACAAGAGATCGGGACACTCCATGGTGGAAGTCTCGAAATAGATATGGACTGTTCGATTAAGGGAGGACACGTGTCGCGAGATCACCCATTTCGGGGATTTCAGACTTCGGGATTTCGGAGGTCTCGAGGACAAGAGATCGGGACACTCCATGGTGGAAGTCCTGAAATAGATCTGGATCGTCCAATTAAGGGAGGACACGTGTCGCGAGATCACCCATTTCGGGGATTCAGACATCGGGAAACAAAAGATGAAGGTGAGCATTTTGACTTCGCACTTGGCGAAGTCCCGAAACGATCTGGACTGTCCATCCGTGGAGGACACGGGGCAGAGATAGAGAATCCATCGGTATTTTGGATACTAGGGATTCAAATTGACATAGGATTTGTGTCACTGGGGGTCGCAAGTCGCAAAATTGTGAAATGGCGAGGACCGTCCATCTTAGGGAGGACACGTGGCAACAATCCAAGATTTCGGGGAAAATCCCGAAAGGAAGAGTCCATCAAGATTTTGGAAATCGGGAATTTGGGAGTCCCGTTGACAAGACGTCGGGCTCTCGTATTGATAAATCCTGAAATAAATAGGACAGAGGTATTATGAGGAGTGGTCACCTGGATCAGGGCATAGCCAGGAGGGCTAATGTGACAAAGGCCATTTCGGGAAATCGGAAATTGGGAATTCGGGAGTCCCGTTGACAAGAGGTCGGGCTCTCGTATTGATAAGTCTCGAAGGGAATAAGACTGTGGTCTTATGAGAAGTGGTCATATGGGCCAAGGCATAACCCAGGGGGATAATTGTTGATCGAGGCCTTTTCGGCATTTCGGGGTTTGCAAATTTGAAAGACTCGACTCGCTTATATCGTTGAGTCGCGAAATGCGAAAAGGCACCTAGTTGTTTGGTCAGTGGTCATAACCGACGATCACATGGAGGTGGAAAAGGGAAGAGATAGCCTACGCTAAGCCCCCTGTAGGACTTTGGGGATTCTATCCCTCGAGAAAAGGCGAAAAATTTATTATGCCTAGTGGGTGTGTTACAAATTGGTATCAGAGCATGGTTACAACACTTGGTCTGCTTGGGCTCATGAACGAGTTGCACGAAAGCTCCGTTCGAAATACTCCTAAAAGGAGTGACCCCCTGTCTTAACCTTCCTAATCAAAAGACGAATTTAAGAATGAAAAACCCTATTGTGTGTGTGTTACTATGAAAATATGAACTATGTACTGGTTATAAATAAATATAAATATTGACTAACAACCAACATTTTTCCTTTTGCACACAAGCGGAAGATCAACCACGGAAAATTATCAACACATAGTATGGTGACTCACCATGAAGTGGGGGAAGGCTCCCACAATAGAGATGAAGATTTTGATGAAAGGGGGTAGTAGGGACCTCTCCAGATCTAACCGATACTGTGAGGAGTCTCATGGTCGAATTACAAAGATGCAAGGCTGACAATGAAAGGATGATGAAAGAACAAGAAAAGCAAACAGAAATTAACGTAGTTTTATTGTAGAGTTTATCCGATCTACAAAGACAAATGCAGCATGAACCTGAAACTCAAAAACATGGTCATATCAGTGGCCACACTGAGAGGAGCACCTCGAAAAAGGTCCACCCCAGAGGTAAAGGACAAGCGTCAGATGATTCCTCTGATAAGGAAGCTGGCAATTCAGAGGGCTCTTCTAGCAGCAGAACCAGTTCCTATTCCCGAAGGAAACAAAAGAAGCAAAAGTCTTCCAAAGGTCGTAAATTCGAAGAATTCAGAAAATCCAGACCACCCTCCTTCGACGGTGAAATAAAGAAGGGAGAGGAAGCAGAGGCCTGGCTGCTTGGACTAAAGAAGTATTTCAGAGTCCATGACTTCTCAGAAAATATGAAGGCTCGAGTGGCCACCTTCAACTTGAATGGAAAGGCCTCCATTTGGTTGGAAGACCTTAAGAATGTGAAAGGGGTTCACGAAGAGGACCTGTCTTGGGAACGGTTTGAGAAATACTTCCGGAAGAAGTATTTGTCGTAAAAATATTTCGACGAAAAGATTAAATATTTTTATGAACTCAAACTTGGACAACTCACTATAGAAGAACATGTCAAAAAATTCCTCGATTTGTTGAGGTATGTACCCTATATCAAGGCGGAAAAGGAAAAGGTGCAACACTTCATCAGTGGACTATCTAAGGACTATCGGAATAGAATTGAATTTGATGAGCCAAAGACTCAAGAAGGCACTATTTGAAATGCAACCTATTGTCATGAATAGTTTGGGCATCGAGCGGAACCTCGTGAAGGATGAAAACAGAAGAATAGTTCAAGATTTTAGAAAAAGGGGATTAAATCCCCAGGATTTAAGAACTATAATAAGAACCCAAGAATGAGCTTCCCAGCCCAGAGTATGCACCAACAGAATTTTCCCTCCTTGAGCGGAAATAAAAATTCTGGACCCATATCAATGAAGACTGATAACCCAAAGAGAGAACCTTTGAAATGCTAGGGTTGCGGGGAAGAACATCTATTGAGATACTATCCACACCTAAAATAGAATAGTCAGAGGATTTATAACATCCAGGAAGCTACTACTGTCAATGATGTGGCCAGGAGTGTGCCACAAATCTATGCAGCCTTGGATAATAACCAAACTGACCACCAAGCTTCAATAGTGGAAATAGAAGGTATGATTTCCAACCATCTAGTGTCAGTTTTGATTGAACCTGGTTCAAATTTGAGTTATATAGCCCCTAAAGTTGTTGATAAGTGTCAACTACAGCCACAAAAACATACCAAGCCATGGTTGGTACAGTTAGCCACTGGAACCAAAAGAAGGGTAGCAGAGGTTATACCAGCCTGCCAATTGATGTTGGGTAGAGTCCCCACCCAAGAAACCCTTAACTTATTACCCCTGGGATCGTATGATTTGTTGATTGGTATGGACTGGCTAGCCACCCATAAAGCCAGATTGGACTGTTACCATAAAACCTTAGAATGTGTAAGTAAAGAAGGGAAAAAGATAGCCCTTCAAGGGATCCGAAAACCTGTCTCAGTAAGACAAATATCAGCTCTGCAAATGAGAAAGTATTACCGAAAGGGATGTTCCCTATATGAAATATAGGTGTTGGAAACAATCAAAGGTGACAAACCAAGCCCTGATGATCACCCTATCCTGAGAGAATACGAAGATGTATTTTCGGAAGAGGTACCAGTTCTACCTCCGAGAAGTGACATAGACTTCTTGATAGAACTTGCACCGGGAGTGGTGTCGGTGTCTAGGACACCCTACTGGATGAGCACACTCGAGTTAGTTGAACTCAAGTTGCAATTAAAAGAAATGATGGATAAAGGATATATTCGACCCAGCGTGTCTCCATAGGGAGCACCAGTCTTGTTCATGAAAAAGAAGGACGATACCCTTAGACTATGTATAGATTATAGGAAACTCAATAAGGTAACTATAAGAACAAGTACCCCTTTTCCCAGGATCGATGACCTGTTCGATCAATTGGGGGGTGCGTCTTTTTTCTCAAAGATTAATTTGAGGTCAGGATACCATCAAGTACAAATCAAGGGTGAAGACATCCATAAAACTGCCTTCCAGACGAGGTATGGTCACTATGAGTTCATGGTAGTGCCATTTGGGTTGACCAATGCCCCTGCCACTTTTATGTGCTTGATGACCAATGTACTCAACAAATTCCTAGACAAATTTGTGTTGGTTTTTATTGACGATATATTAATTTACTCCAAGAACAGAAAAGAGCATGAAGAGCATCTTAGACTTGTGCTGCAAGTGCTAAGAGAACATCATCTCTATGCCAAATTCAACAAATGTGAATTCTTCTAGAAGAAAATACATTACTTAGGCCATGTTCTATCCGAAGAAGGAGTAGCAGTAGACCCTGTCAAAATCAGGTCTATCATGGAATGGCCTACCCCAAAGGATGTTTCAGATATCAGGTCCTTTATGGGATTAGTAGGATACTATAGGAGATTTATAAAATGATTCTCCAAGATTGGTTGTCCAATCACTACCCTCCAGAAGAAGGGGCAAAAATTCCCATGGACACAGAAATGTGAAAAAAGATTTCAAACACTGAAACATATACTGACCCATGCACCCGTGCTGAAGATTGTCGATCCAAAAGCTGACTTCCTCGTGTGCACATATGCCTGTAAGGAAGGGATTGGAGGATTCCTTATGCAGGGAGGAAGTGTGATCTGCTATGAATCCCAAAAATTGAATGAGCATGAAGTCAACTATGTGACCCATGATCTAGAGCTGGATGCCATAGTGAATTCCTTGAAAATGTGGAGGCATTACCTCCTGGGAAGAAAATTTGTACTTATGACAAATCACTATGGATTGCGATACCTGTTTGATCAACCAAAGCTCAATGCTAGACAAGCTAGGTGGATATCCCTCCTTAGTGAGTTTGATTTCGAGATCAAACTGATGCAGGAGCATCTCAAGCGAGCCATCGCGGAGACAAAGACAATTGGAAAAGCGCCCAGCACAAATTTTGAAATTACCTTGAAGTTATTGTGCAATCTTAAATGAAATAATTAAGAAGGAGCACACTTGTATAATGTAAATGGACCTTGAGCAATCCTCTCTTGTCCTTAGTAGGTAGAAGTCATTTATAGTAGTTAATGAAAGTAGATAGAATTGAATGTTAGATTAGACAGTTTTAGAGTGCAAGAGGGAAACGAGATATAGACACCCTCATTTGTGTATTGTAACAATAGCATGAAGAGTAGAGAAGAGCATAGAGGAGAAGCAGAGAGTTGTGTGAAAACACCCATGTATAGAAATTTGAATTAATAGGGAAAGCTTTGATTCAAATTCATGGCGTCGTGTTTGTTCTTTGTGTATGTATGCTAAATGCTATGCTCATGGTTATTTTACTCTTCCTGCTGTACATTTGATTTTATGCTATGTATGAATGATTTCTTGTTGAATGTTTGAAATCTGAGAGGAAAGCGAAAATGAATGAGTTTCAATTGTTTCTCTATCTAAGCAAGAGTTCCTGCAAGGAGTGCGGTCAAATTGTCCGCAAGGAGTGTGTTGACAAGGGGTTCAAAGGTTTGTCTCTGAAATCTCAGGAGAGATAGCTTTTGTTCTCATTCCCTCATAAGTGCAGTTAGGCACAAGGAGTCGTGCAAGGAGTGCGCAGGCCGAGTGAAGTTTCAGAGTTTCGAATCTGAGCGACGTATTGAGAGACTGTTGTTGCAGGAGTGCGCAGAGTCAAAAGGAGTTCAACACTTGAAGGTGTTTGAAAGTCGGCCGCAAGGAGTGCGTGCAAAGGTTTTTCTGAAAGACGCAGAGTCGTGGAAAATATCAGAAGTAATTGGACCTTCAAAGGAGTCGAAGGAAGGCAGAGGCCAAGTACCTTGAAAATCTGAAGGAAGGCGTAGCAACGTCAGACCGTAGGAGGACAAGTTCTCAAAGAAAGAACGGACGGTCAGAATTCTCTGTGGAGAATCCTCAAAGTCTTGTGAGCTGTTAGATCTCACGGAGGAGAAGGGGAGTTACCGCGAGTATTCCAAAAGGTGCAAGCTCAGGAGAGGCAGAACCATCGATCCAAGTCAACCATGAGCCATTGGATCACTCATGAAATCGCCTGTCGGGATTTCGTGAGTGGAAGGGTCGAAGACTTGGTATCAAAGTTCACGAAATTTTGAAGCGCGAAGCCATGAAGGATTTATAAGGTTGTGTGGGACCACAGAGGCCAGTGAGGTGGACAGGTGGCACACTATCGACATAGAATTCAAATCGATTTGAAATCTCGAGAAGGCGAGAAGGCTAGTTGTGGGGCTAGCGCCAAGAAACGTGTCGGAGTCTGACACCTCAGGATTTTAGGGTTCGTGGGTAGAGTTGTATGTTAGCGCAACTCGTGAACGTGCGAAAGCCAACAAGTCGGAGGGATATCAGAGTCTCGGAGTTTCAGGATTCGGGGTCATAGTGAGCAGGTGCTCGACCACAGGATTCACGATATCGCGAAGTCCGATCTCCTAAGTGCAAAGG
This sequence comes from Picea glauca, assembly GCA_000966675.3. Classification (NCBI taxonomy): domain Eukaryota; kingdom Viridiplantae; phylum Streptophyta; class Pinopsida; order Pinales; family Pinaceae; genus Picea; species Picea glauca. Next base: position 153,860 of record JZKD02S0654676.1, on the reverse strand, counting down.
GAGGATCCCACGAGGATTTGTTGTGGGTGCAGAATTTACAAAAGGAAATTAGAAGAACCATTTTAGAGTTCTTCGGGCCAGCGAAAGGAGAGAAGAAAGATCCTGTGTACGTGGACTTCCTGACCTGCAGGTTGAAGGAGGGCTGCGTCAGGTTTGGTATCAGAGCACATAAAGGTTCTTTGCTTTCTGTAGGAGAGAAAAAGAGAATTTACCATGCCGCCAAGGAGAAGGGACAGACAAACACATGATCCACCAGAGGATAGGGAAATGCCGAGAAGAAGAGGTAGGTAGATGACTGATCCAGCCATGGAGAGAGAGATGCATGATCTACGAGCCAGACTCGAAGACATGGAGATAGAAAAAAGACGTACAGTCAGTGTTGGGAATCTTAGTGATTCCGAAAGTGAGATTGAGGCTGAACATGAAGAAGAAGAAGTTGTCTCCGAAGATGCAGCAAACGAACGTTTGATCAGAGCTATTGCAAGAATGGGTGCAAGAGCGAAAATGGACATTCCAGTTTATGAGGGAAACTTGGATGCAGAGGAGCTTCTAGACTGGATTAGAGCCCTGGACACATACTTTGACTATGAATATGTCGAAGAGGACAATAAGGTCAAGCATGTTGTCATGAGATTAAAGGGACATGCAACATTGTGGTGGGATGAACTACAAGCTGACAGACGCTGCAAAGGCAAGCAAAAGATCAAGAGCTGGGATAGAATGATCGCGAATATGAAGGTCAAATTCATCCCCAGAGATTACCAAATTACTTTGTTCAGGAGAATGCAGAACCTGAGACAGAAGTTGATGACAGTAAAAGAATACACTGAAGAATTCTACAAGTTGAACATCAGGGTAGGTCATCGGGAAAGCAATGATGAGAAGGTTTCCATATACATGAATGTCCTGAGATATGACATTCAGGATGAGATGAGCATGGTAACCATCAGAACCGTGGAAGATTCTTATCAGATGGCTCTAAAAGTGGAAGAGAAGTTGAGCCAAAAGCAGGGTCAAAGAGGTCGAGGCAGAAGTCATCCCAGAGGCAAATCAATTCCCCAGGATAGGAACCAGAAGCCCAAGGAGGACTAGAAGAAACCTCAGAGTCAAACTGAGAGAGGTGGAAGCTCACGGCGAGGGAAACATATTGAACAGAGAGGAGAGTATGTTGATAATAATATTTTTCCTCATACTAGAGGTAGAGGAAGAGGAAGAGGTGGAGTAATAACATGCTTCACATGTGGAAAGAATGGGAAAAAATATTACGAGTGTCCAGATAAAAAGAAAGAAGGAGGAGAAGCTCACATCACAGAAGCACAGAGGTGAGATGTTGAGGCAGAAGATGTTGAAGGCGGAAGATCGCTGATGATGCGAAAAGTTATTTTGACACAAGAGAAGGAGGTGGAGAGTTCAGTCCAAAGAACCATATTTTTCAGGACTACTTGCAAAACCAAGGATAGGGTATGCAAGGTCATTGTGGATAGTGGTAGCACAGATAATCTCGTTTCTACGAAGATGGTAGAAAAGCTGGAGATGGAGACGATTGATCATCCAATCCCATACAGAGTTTCGTGGCTACAAAAAGGACATCAAGTAACCGTCACTAAACAGTGTTTATTTGAATTCAAGATAGGAGGATATAATGATAAGATACTCTGTGATGTCATTCCCATGGATGTTTGTCATCTATTGCTGGGTAGACCATGGAAATATGACAGGAATGTGATTCATGATGGGAGAATGAACACATACACCCTAGAGAAGAATGGGAGGACTCACATGTTGCTTCCAATCAAGGATAAGGAGGTGAAACCGGAAGCAAGCAACATTGTACTTCTCATGAGTGGGAAAGAACTTCTTACAAAGGTTAATTAGAAGGAGGATCCAGAGTTCATTGTGTTCAGGAAACCGAAGATTGTTTTGACCAGCACGAGAGTGGATGATTTACTAGAAGAAGTTCAGGAACTACTCGGAGAGTTTGCTGACATAGTAGTGGACGAACTAACTCATTCGTTGCCACCGATCAGAAGTGTGAGTCATCATATTGATCTCATACCAGGAGCCAATTTACCAAATAAATCCGCGTACAGATTGACGCCGCAAGAGAATGAAGAGGTCAAAAGACAAGTCCAGGATTTGTTGGACAAAGGATTGGTCAAGGAAAGCTTGAGTCCGTGTGTTGTTCCAACAGTACTCAGTCCGAAGAAAGACGGAGGCTGGAGGATGTGTACTGACTCGAGGGCGATTAACAAGATAACCATCAGGTACAGATTTCCATTGCCAAGGATGGATGATCTGATGGATTGCTTGAGTGGAGCAAAATTCTTTTCAAAGATTGATTTGAAAAGCGGTTATCATCAAATCCGCATGAGAGAAGGTGATGAGTGGAAGACAACATTCAAAACCAACGAAGGGTTGTATGAATGGCTTGTTATGTCGTTTGGCTTAACAAATTCGTCGAGTACCTTCATGAGGTTGATGAACGAAGTCCTGAGGGAGTTCATCGAAAAATTTGTCATTGTGTATTTAGATGACATACTGATTTTCAGTAAGATAGTGGCGGAGCATATGAAACATTTGGCTATAGTGATGCAGAGGTTACATCAGGAGAAGCTCTTGATAAACATGAAAACGTCCTCATTCATGAATATAGAGCTCATTTACTTGGGATTTGTTATTTGAGTAAATGAGTTGAGGATGGATCCAGATAAGGTGGAGGTAATCAAGAATTGGCCATCACCGAAGAATATCTTTGAGGTGAGAAGTTTTCACGGATTGGCTAGTTTCTACCGAAAGTTCATCATGAATTTAAGTGGAATTAGTGCACCGATGATGGACACAGTGAAGAAAGGACACAAATCTTTTCACTGGACAGAAGAGGTTGAGAAGAGTTTTAATCTGTTGAAGAGGAAGATCACGGAACAACCAATTCTGGTGTTGCCTGATTTCCAAAAGACATTTCAAGTGAAGTGTGATGCAAGTAGATTTGCAATAGGGGCAGTCTTGAGTCAGGAAGACAGGACGATAGCATACTTCAGCGAGAAGCTGAATGAAGCGAAAGTGAAATACTCCACTTATGATAAGGAGTTTTACGTTATCATTTAGGCATTGAAAAAATGGAGACATTACTTAATCCCGAAGGAGTTTATCTTATACAGTGACAATAATGCACTGCAGTTTGTGACTCAACAGGAAAAGTTGAATCAGAGACATGTCAAATGGGTTGAGTATATGCAAAACTTCACTTTTGTGATTAAACATATTTTGGGTACTGCTAACAAAGTTGTTGATGCTTTGAGTAGGAAGTGTTTTCTATTGCAGGAGTTCAAAGTCAAAACATTGGGTTTTGATGATCTTAGGGACATGCATAGAAATGATCAAGATTTTAAGGAGGTGTATGAAGCAGCTGAGAATCCAATTCTCAGGGATAGAAGCCAATGGGTAGAATACATGATCCAGGAAGGATTACTATTTAAAGGTAATCACCTGTGTATTTTGAAATGCTCCATGAGGGAGAATTTGTTGAAGGAGAAACACAGTGGAGGATTGGCAGGGCACTTTGGTCACGACAAGACGTTCGCAAAGTTGAATGAGTCATATTTTTGGCCAGGAATGCGAGCAGACGTTAAAATATTCATGGACAGATGCATAATTTTCCAGCATTCGAAGGGAAGGAAACAGAATGCAAGGTTTTATCAACCATTTCCCATACCTGAGAGGTCGTGGGATGCAATCAGCATGGATTTCATATTGGGGTTGCCAAGAACACAAAGAGGTTTTGACTCAATATTTGTGGTGGTGGATAGATTTTCCAAGATGGCACACTTCATTCCATGTCATAAGACCAATGACACAACTCACATTGCGAATCTGTTTTTCAAAGAAGTCATTCGACTTCATGGCTTACCAAGAAGCATAGTTTCAGATCGAGACACCAAGTTCATAGGGAACTTTTGGAGGACCTTATGGAAGAAGTTGGGGACTAACTTGTCATTTAGTTCGACTTATCATCCTCGGATGGACAGACAGAAGTGGTAAACAGAAGTGGTAAACAGAAGTCTAGGAGACTTGTGGAGAAGCTTGGTGACAAAACACCACAGCCAGTGGGACAACATATTACCACAGGAAGAATTTGCTTATAACGACTCAGTTAATAGAAGCACAGGACAAAGTCCATTTCAGATTGTCTATGGCGTGCATCCAAGAGGAATTTTTGAATTGAGAGATTCAGAATAGAAAGCAACTAGGAGCGCTAGTGCAGAAGATTTCGCAAAGGCGATGAAGGAACATCACAGCCAGGTGAAGGAGCGTTTACAGAAATCAAGCCAAGAATATAAGTGCAAAGCAGATCAACACAGGAGACAACTTCAGTTTGAGGTTGGTGATTTGATTCTGACATATTTGAGAAAGGAAAGGTTCCCGAGGGGAACATATAATAAGCTGAAGATGAAGAAAATCGAACCATGCAAGGTCTTGAATAAATTTGGGGCAAATGCTTACGAGATTGAATTACCCAATGGGATCGAAATTTCTCTGATATTCAATATCTCATATTTGTACCCATATAAAGCTGAGGAAGCAGGGATAGGAAATGAGCATCCAGTGATCCAGTTGAAAAAACAGATGCTAGTTGTAGATAAGCTGCAGATGGAGCGCATACTAGACAAAAGAGTGAGCAAGAAGACCAGGCGGAAGCAATACTTTGAATATTTGGTCAAGTGGAAGGGCCATCCAGTTGAATATGCCAGCTGGGAAAATGAAGTGGAGATCCAGAAGCATGGACACACCGTACGCGAGCTCATGGACAGGAGCCCATGAAAATTTTCAAGCAAGGGAGTATGATGTAGGAGCATCTCAAGCGAGCCAGCGCGGAGACAAAGACAACTGGAAAAGCGCCTAGCACAAATTTTGAAATTACCTTGAATTTATTGCGCAATCTTAAATGAAATAATTAAGAAGGAGCGCACTTGTATAATGTAAATGGACCTTGAGCAATCCGCTCTCGTCCTTAGTATGTAGAAGGCATTTATAGTAGTTAATGAAAGTAGATAGAATTGAATGTTAGATTAGACAGTTTTAGAGTGCAAGAGGGAAACGGGATATAGACACCCTCATTTGTGTATTGTAACATTAGCATGAAGAGTAGAGAAGAGCATAGAGGAGAAACAGAGAGCTGTGTGAAAACACCCATGTATAGAAATTTGAATTAATAGAGAAATCTTTTATTCAAATTCATGGCGTCGTGTTTGTTCTCTATGTATGTATGCTAAATTCTATGCTCATGGTTATTTTACTCTTCATACTGTACATTTGCTTTTATGCTATGTATGAATGATTTCTTATTGAATGTTTGAAATCTGAGAGGAAAGGGAAAAGGAATGAGTTTCAATTATTTCTCTATCTGAGCAAGAGTTCCTGCAAGGAGTGCATTCGAATTGTCCGCAAGGAGTGCATTGACAACGGGTTCAGACGTTTGTCTCTGAAATCTCGGGAGAGATAGATTTTGTTCTCATTCCCTTGGAAGTGCGGTTAGGTACAAGGAGTCGTGCAAGGAGTGCGTAGGTCGAGTGAAGTTTCAGAGTTTCGAATCTGAGCGAAGTATTGAGAGACTGTTGTTGCAGGAGTGCACAGAGTCAAAAGGAGTTCAACACTTGAAGGTGTTTGAAAGTCGGCCGCAAGGAGTGCGTGCAAAGGTTTTTCTGAAAGACACAGAGTCGTGGAAAAGATCATAAGGAATTGGACCTTCGAAGGAGTCGAAGGAAGGCAGAGGCCAAGTACCTTGAAAATCTGAAGGAAGGCATAGCAACGTCGGACCGCAGGAGGACAAGTTCTCAAAGAAAGAACGTACGGTTGGAATTCTCTGTGGAGAATACGCGAAGTCTTGTGAGCCATTAGATCTCACGAAGGAGCAAGGGAGTTATCGCGAGTATTCCAAAAGGTGCAAGCTCAGGAGAGGAAGAACCATCGATCCAAGTCAGCCAGGGGCCGTTGGATCACTTGTGAAATCGCCTGTCGGGATTTCCTAAGTGGAAGGCTCGAAGACTTGGTATCAAAGTTCACGAAATTGCGAAGCGCGAAGCCGTGAAGGATTTATAAGGTTGTGTGGGACCACAGAGGCCAACGAGGTGGATAGGTGGCACACTATCGACGTAGAAGTCAAATCGAGTTGAAGTTTCTAGAAGGCGAGAAGGATATTTGTGGGGCTAGCGCCAAGAAACGTGTCAGAGTCTGACACCTTGGGATTTTGGGGTTCACGGGTAGAGCTGTATGTTATCGCAACTCACGAACGCGCAAAAGCTGACAAGTCGGAGGGATATCGGAGTCTTAGAGTTTCTAGATTCAGGTTCATAGTGAGCAATCTCTCGACCACAGATTCGCAATATCATGAAGTCCGATCTCCTAAGTGCAAAGGGAGGATCCCCATGAGGATTTGTTGTGGGTGCAGAATTTCCGAAAGGAAATTAGAAGAACCATTTTAGAGTTCTTCGGGCCAGCGAAAGGAGAGAAGAAAGATCCTGTGTACATGGACTTCCTGAACTGCGGGTTGAAGGAGGGCTACATCAAAAACACATTAAAGGAAAGGAAAATAGGGTGGACGATGCCCTTAGCAGAAGTATGAAAACAATTCACCTGGCAGTGGTGAGCACCTGCGAGATGGATGTCAAAGAAAGAGTTAGAAATGCACAAAAAAAAGATCCCTTCGTCCAAACCGTGACCATGTACCTACAACAAGAACCCGTCGGAGTAAAATATGAAGGCTACCAGATGACCAAAGGAGATCTGCTCACTTACAGAAGCAGATTTTATATTCTAGATTGTGACAACTTGAAGAGGTTCATACTGGATGAACTACATAAAAGACCCTATTCTAGTCATCCAGGATACCAGAAGATGATCACAACCACCAGGAAACAATTCTATTGGCCTGGAATGAAGAAAGACATAGTCAAGTACTTTGCCAAATGCATAAAGTGCCAACAGGTTAAAGCAGAACACCGACACCCAGCAGGGTTATTGCAACCTTTACCAATCCCAGAATGGAAATGGGAAACCGTCTCCATGGATTTCATCACTAGATTACCAACATCGACCAAACAGAACGATTTCATTATGGTAGTGGTGGATAAATTGAGAAAGTCTGCTCATTTCATCCCTGTCAAATCAAATTGCAAAGAAATCGATATCGCCCAAGTATTCATGAAGGAGATATTCAGACTGCATGCTATGCCAAAAGAGATCGTGTCTGATAGAGACACGAAATTCACTTCTAACTTTTGGAAATCACTTATGGGTAGTTTAGAGACCAAATTTTTGTTTAGCACCGCCTATCATCCTCAAACCGATGGACAGATAGAAAGACTGAACCAAATACTTGAATACATGCTAAGAATGCATGTAATGCATCAAACCAAGAAGTGGGAAGACTACCTGCCACTGGTAGAATTCGCCTAAAATGGCTACCAAGCATCCTTAAAGATGAGTCCCTTCGAAGTCCTCTATGGTAGACCGTGTAACACTCCAGTCAGATGGAGTAACCTCGTAAATAGGATTTCTTTTGGACCCGACATGTTGAAAGAAATGGAACAAAAAGTGACTCAGATAAAAGAAAACCTGAAGGTCGCTCAGAACCGACAGAAAAGTTATGTCGACCAAAAGAGAACTCCAAGAGAGTTCAAGACGGGAGAGCATGTATATCTCAGAGTTAGGCCCAGGAAGAGTTCTCTGAAAGTGGGAGATTGTGCCAAGTTGGCACCTCGGTATTGTGGACCCTTTGAGGTTCTAGATAGAATGGGACCTGTAGCCTATAGGGTAGCACTTCCTCCCACAGTCAAAGCACATAATGTTTTCCATGTTTCATTATTGAAGAAATATGTACATGATGCTAACCATATAATTGATTGGTCTGTGATTCAGGTGGAACCGAAGGGAGAATTTCTACCAAAACCTCAATGCATACTAGACAGAAAGGAAACCCCGCTCCGGAACCGAACCATTGCACATGTCAAGGTGCAGTGGAAACATTTTGGCCCAGATGAGGCTACATGGGAAATGGAGGATGCCATGAAATGCACATATATGATTTTGTTTACACCTGTACATGCATGTCAAGTTGATAGATAGAACATCCAAGACGATGTTCCTTTAAGGGGGAGGGAATTGTAACACCCTATTTCCCCCAGTCTGTAAAAATAACTATATTGGCCAAGTATTGTGGCAAACTCAGAAATGTGAATGTGTGATGTGA
>JZKD02S0654676.1:115072-145565 GCA_000966675.3 Picea glauca | reverse complement strand
GATGGGGGTGAATCGCCCATCCGTAGAGTCCTCAGACCTGACCATCACGAGGAAGATCGTGCCACACGCAACCTCACCGAAAGGAGAAAAGGTAGGAAGAGTGTGTAATCAAGGGGCAGACGCAAGGGAAGGAGGAAAAGGAGAAATCTAGAAAAATACAGAGGGAGTGATAGCAGAGAAGAAGGAGAGTAACCTTTGTTCTCGGTCACTGGTGAACAAAGACTCAGTCTCACATCATCGTGGTCTCAACTCGGGGGTGGAAATGAGCACCCCTCTCAGCAGTTGCCATCACATATGGTGTTATTTATGATAAGTGTTTTACATATTGCATCTTGAAATGTATATTCTGACATTTATGATCATAGTCTGTGCAATTATAAATGGTTTAAGTATAAGACTGTCTGTGTGGTGTTTTGACCAGAAATGGTGGTTGCATGCTTATAATGGAAAGACTATGCATGGCTTATGTTTTATAAATCGCTATATATATATGTATACTGATCTAATTCAGACTTCAAGTCTGTTCTCGAGAAATCTATACCCTTATCCATCTCAGGTAATACCATGGATATATCTCCCCATAGAGACACCCTTATTGGAAAGCTTACCAAGAACCTGAAAAAGGATTTGAAGGTGCAAGTCTTAGTAATCCTGCACGAGGAAGAATGGTCCTCTTAAAATCCCGACATTTCGGCACCTGGGGTACCTAAAGCGCGAGTCCTCTCACACTCACAATTCCCGAAACCCCGATCCACCAAAACCCGAAATGGCAGCGTAGGGATAAGTATCGATTGATGGACGAGATCCTGTCAAAAGATATGCGGTCAGTCATGACCATTAGATTGGAGAAAGAAACGAGGGCATTAAATGCCTTAACTCTTTTATTTTATCTTCGTGAGTAGTGAATAAATCGTGACCGTAGATCCCCAAGGTCCGTGGGAGTATCTGGACCATCCTTTTATAAGGGCACATGGCGGTCGGTAAGAGTTTCGACGTTTCGACACTTGGGGAATCAAAGGGCAAGAACCTTGGTCATCGCGAGTCACGAAATCCTGATAACCGAAACCCCGATGCGCTCTGTGGAAGAAAGGAAGAGATCTGGATTGTTGGTTTTCCACGTCCAGGGAGCAGCACGAGAGTGCATAGCGTGGGACAGATCTGAACCGTCAGATCTTAGTCAGAAAACCCGACAGTCGTTGGATCTGTCAGGAGATGCATGAGGGTTAAGCCTTCGTGAACAAAGTCGAAAGTCCCGAAAGAGGAGTTGGTATCGGGATTTCAGACTTTGGGATTTCGTAGGTCTCGAGGACAAGATATCGGGACACTCCATGGTGGAAGTCCCGAAATAGATTTGGATCGTCCGATTAAGGGAGGAAACATGTCATGAGATCACCCATTTCGAGGATTTCAAAGGTCTCGAGGACAAGAGATCAGGACACTCCATGGTAGAAGTCCCGAAATAGATCTGGATCGTCTGATTAAGGGAGGACACGCGTCGCGAGATCACCCATTTCATGGATTTCAGACTTCGGGATTTCAGAGGTCTCGAGGACAAGAGATCGGGACACTCCATGGTGGAAGTCCCGAAATAGATCTAGACCTGCTGATTAAGGGAGGACACGTGTCGCGAGATCACCCATTTCAGAGATTCGGACATCGGGAAACAAAAGAGGAAGGTGAGCATTTTGACTTCGCACCTAGCGAAGTCCCGAAACGATCTGGACCGTCCATCCGTGGAGGACACGTGGCGGAGATCGAGAATCCATCGGTATTTTGGATACCGAGGATTCGAATTGACAAAGGATTTGTGTCACTGGGGGTCACAAGTCACGAAATCGTGAAATGACGAGGACCGTCCATCTGAGGGAGGACACGTGGAAGAAATCTAGGATTTCGGGGAAAATACCGAAAGGAAGAGTCCATCGGGATTTCGGAAATCGAGAATTTGGGAGTCCTGTTGACAAGAGGTCGGGCTCTCATATTGATAAATCCTGAAAGAAATAGGATGGAGGTATTATGAGGAGTGGTCACCTAGATTAGGGCATAGCCAGGAGGGCTAATGTGACAAAGGCCATTTCGGGAAATCGGAAATCGGGAATTCGGGAATCCCGTTGACAAGAGGTCAAGCTCTCGTATTGATAAGTCCCAAAGGGAATAAGACTGCGGTCTTATGAAAAGTGGTCATACGATCCAAGGCACAACCCAGGGGCCTAATTGTTGATCGAAGCCTTTTCGTCATTTTGTCATTTCGGGGTTTGCATAGTCGAAAGACTCGACTCGCTTATATTGCTGAGTCACGAAATGCGAAAAGGTGCCTAGTTGTTTGGATGGTAGTCATAACTGACGATTACATGGAGGTGGAAAAGGGAAGAGCTAGCCTGCGCTAAGCCCCCCATAGGACTTCGGGGATTCTGTCCCTTGAGAAAGGTGAAAATTGTATTATGTTGTAGTGGGTGTGTTACATCATGCTTGTTGTTGGTCATGGGTTAGACTCTCTTGATTCCCCAAGGGAAGGGCCCCACACTTTACCATTAATCACAACACCGTTTACCCTCCATAGAACATGGGAAAGTACTCGAACAACGTTTTCCATAGAACATGGGCAATTTTTGTCAGTCTCTTTCCTCTGATAAAAAATAATTTAAAAAAAAGTAGCAAAGTCTCATGTACCATTGCTCAATAAACGCTTATTGTAGTTTATTTATAACGTAGTATATTTTTACAGCATGAGTGGTCCTAATGGTTAAGAAAATATGTTTCCTCATAAGAGGTAGGGTATGTGTACCTATGTAGACTTTACCAGTCAAAATCGATGAGCAGAGGAGGTCTCATACACCAATTTGGTGTCTAGTTGTGACTTTAAAAATATATTACTACTAAATTCAAAAAATCCCTACCCCAATTTCGTTCAATGTTTATTTACACTAAAATAAAGTGTATGTTAGTTAAAAAGAATACTAGCAAACAATAAATATTAAGCTATGTGATAGTAATTAACATATATTTCGAAATATATAAACATTGAATATGAAATATGTAAAATGTCAAATTACAATTTGTATATTTTAAAATGTCATTTATATACCACTTAAGCAATATTGTCCAATGCTTAATGTGTGATAGTAATTGACATATATTTCGAAATATATAAACAATGAATATGAAATATGTCAAATGACCATTTGTATATTTTAAAATGTCATTTATATACCACTTAGCAATATTGTCCAATGCTTACTGTGTGATAGTAATTGACATATATTTCGAAATATATAAACAGTGAATATGAAATATGTCAAATTACAATTTGTATATTTTAAAATGTCATTTATATACCACTTAAGCAATATTTTCCATCGCTTATTGCTCATCAAGTAAATAAAAAATTGTTTAAGTTGATGTGGTTATCCTTAAATACCTAAAATGAATGAGTTAGCTAACATTTAATAATCTAATGACTATAATAATTTTATAATAAACAAATAAGTTATAATAAATTTTAACACTTTCATGAAAAATATTTTTCTTTTATTTATAATATCATTAATTAATTATTTTTTTATTTATCAGAATTGTTTGCAACAAGATGTTATCGCATATATTCTTAATATTGATTAATAGAAACATATGTTTATATAAAGTGCATTCTTAAAAGAAAACAAGTGTTGTATGGAAGCGTAGTCCCTGTCTGGCTGAATTGGGAATAAAAGCACAGGGATGGGAAAAAGTAGCGAAGGCAAGTGGAAACTGCAGCGGAGACATAGCAAGAAGCATGAAGCACAGGTGGTGTCCATGCAGAAAATGACACGTGGCCTCTAGAAATTTTTTAGCATTGAAACCATTTAGTTTTTGAAAGTGTATAATCCATCTTGCTTTTATTTCTACCTTGCATGTTCTATCTCTTCAATGTATTTATGAAATTCATTGATAAACTAGTTAGAGTTAAGTACAATTTTCATATATCATCTCGCTTGTGTGTCTCTATATCTGCCAGGACAAATAAAGTTATATGCATACCAAGAGAAAAATATATGCATGAGAAAAAGATAAAACACACAAGACACATATAAAAAACACAATTTCTTGACATTCAGCATAGTTGAAGATAAAAATTCCTGGGCACATAAATATAAAAGCAGATAAAAATAGTTTTATTTGAAATATATCAAAAAATAATATTGTTTGTGTTGGAACACATATATATTTCTAAACTTTAGACTTTAAATAGATTTCATTCCCATTTAAAGTAAAATCAACACGCGCTTGATTCTCACCATCGATGAAGTCTTCAATCTAATCAAACGATCCTAATCTTTTAGAAGTTATGGAGCTGCATACTCGTTAAAGAGTCAAATCATTAAAAAATACTTAGGAGTTTTGAGTTTCGGAGTTTCGTACTTCAAGCGTTTCAACACACCCCACCTTCAAAGTCCCGATACGTAAAAAGTGTTCGATCCTAGTCACCATATACACATATACCTTCTTAAACTTTAACACGTCACTGCAGGAAGCGTCCCTTTGGGAAAACGACAGAAGATCTAACTTGCAAATTTACGAAATGTGAAGTCCTGAAATATTAAACCTTGGTTAAATAAACTAATCTCAATTAAAGGTAATTAATAGCTTCACACACTCGGAGTTCGGATATCCACCATCCATTGCATTCTAAACTCACGAAACCCGAACTCTCAAAATGTCTTAAGCATTAAACAGAGTTAATTAAAGATTAAATACAATTAGTGAGTAATCAATCTCCTCGTGGTTTCGAGCTTCGAAAATCATATATCGAGTTGTTATCGGATACCCCAAGGTCTGATGAACTGAAAAGAGTTAAGATTAAATATGATTAATTATCAAGTTAAACACTATTAGCTCATGTTAATTTTTCATTGAATCATAGTTCGAGTAAATTCAAATTTCATCTATGCATATCCTGATCACAAACTACCAAACATTAATGACATTAATATTAGATCTAGGGAAAATGATTTCAAATAAGATCTCGGATCACCGCCCAAAATATTTTCATTAAGGGAAGTAAACACATTGTCAGTGAAGGTATACTTAAGGAAAAAAATATATTTCAATATGAATTCCATTCGCGCTTTTCACAGAGCAATCTTAGCAAGATAATAAGATTTGTGCATTTTCTGTGACAGGTAACACAGTTCTAATTTTACTACTATCATGGCTCTGCGGAAAATGGTTAAAGCGAATGGTGAGATCTCAAGCTAGAACAAAGATATCCTCTCGGACACATTGCTGAGGGTTGTGGAGACCATAAGAACCTGGATGCAGGTCTGTGATATCCTACAATATGAGTTGAGCAACTGTCTAGAAGAGTCATATTATGAGGGGACCGAAACTCAGGCGACGAAGCTCGAATACGTATCCCAAACAGAGCTGCATAAGATAGCCACACGGTCGAGACTCATGTTGTATAACGACATGATAGGCTAGGCCTTAGAGAACGTTGGCATCTCGACCAGGACCATCCACAATTCACAAAAAGTTGTTGTTGGATCTTTCCAACCAGACCATATCCAGGTGATGTTTAAATTGTCCCTAGCATTCAAACACAATTATAATGTCGTTTTATTAAAGGATTTTGATGAAGAAGAGTGCCCACAAGGTGTAAATAATTACCCTAACTTGATCAAGGATTGGTGGGCATGCCCTGATAAATTCAGAGCAGAAACCCACGACATATACGCCACTGCATCCTTAGATGTCCATATTATGTATGTGGCCATGATGTTGTGTAGAATTTTCGGGAAATAAACCTCTTCTCACTTCCTGTTATCATGGGTACCGATCATGCATGAAGTTGCTGAGGGTTTTTCTTTCAATTGGGCCAAGATATTATTAGACCATTTGGCCAAGGAAATCATTGAATATCAGTCATTGAAAGCCAAAGGATGACCTACCCCATTTTACATGTCGACATACCTCATGGCTGTCGTTTGTTATATGATTCCATTTCCTTTGATGGGTTGGAATTGGACTCTGACCAGTTCTGAATCGATACAGTTATATCACTCCAAGTTGCGGTGGTGTCGATGCATATCTCTATATACGGTTTCCCACCCCCCAGGATTTCAAACCAGATAGTATCTAACCTAGGAAAAATAGTTGATTGGTACATTGAAGAACCCTTCTCTTATATCAAGGTCTTTGGATGTTATGTTCCTCCACATGCCTTACCAATGTTCCTACCAGATCAATTGGTGTTTCGAGAGGTAGCACATCAAACTGTACTAGGAGGAATCAGTAAAGAGCTCAAGGCAGTGTAAAAACATGTGTGGCCCATCTTTCCTTTGCAGGTTGGTACTTTTTCACTGTTAGATTTTGGCCACTCAAAGGTAGAGGTCGCGACCCTAAAGAACATTAAGCTTGTAAACATTGAATTCAAGAAACACAATCTAAAGAAGGTCGTTGGAAATCACATGGCTCTGTACAATCTGAAGAGATATGAGCATGAAAATTCCCCACAGCATGAGATATTATGAGGGGAAAGATCTTATCAAGAGGTGTTGAGCTGAGTCTAGACTCTAGCTCCAAGTGAATTAGCCGAGCTACACAATTTTCAGAGACACCGAAGAAACAGTCTACCCAAAGTCATACAGGGAGAAGTTATGGCATCTCTAGCCACACATGAAATTGGAACCCAGAGGTTAGAAGTAGGAAGTTCCAGTGCGCTAAACATTCAGGAAGATTTGGTGAAAACAAAGGTTTTGACACAAAGGGAAAATAATGCACCATCAAATCAACCTGGTGATCAAAAGAAGGATCGGACTCATGTTTTGATCAAAAAGGGAGAGTATGCATAGTTGTCTACACTAGAATAGTTGGCCACTGATACAACAGGGAAACCATAGACCACCCAAATAGGTGACCCTATTATTTCTTTAACCCCTTAACAAATTAGTCAATTGAACCCAAGCGCCGAAGTAGTGTTCATAGAAGATCTTACTCCTATTTCGGTCGAAGAGATGCCTCCTTCCAACTTCTTCTTCAACAAGAAGAGGAGAGTTGTAGTAAAAAGAGAAACACACCAAAAGGAAGGTGAAACTGTCAAGAAACACAGGGTGCTATTGGATGGATAGGACTTATAAGATGCAGACTTCGCTATGGAAGTGGGAGGCTCATTAGGAGATTTTTCCACAACAAAACGGTATTTAGTTGGGAATTTGAACAAACAATTGAAGCAAAAGGACCTGCTGGTAATTCAGTTGCAATGTCAACTAAATACAATGGAATAGAGTGTAAGAGATGAGATGAATAGGGGTTTTTAGCATATTAGAGCCTGTGACAGATAGGAAATTCAACAACTCAAATTCAGTCTCGATGAAATGCATAAGAATGCACAAACAAGCAAAGAATGGACCATTTAGCATGAAGAGTTGGTAAAACAACTTCAAGCCAAAATAAACTTGACTAAGAACACAACTGTAGATATGGAGGTTTTCCAAGCCCATGCTTTGGAGGTGCATGAGAAACTGGAAGCAGCACAACAAAGCCTTTTTACTAAGATAGAAGTTGTCCAAAGTCATTATCGGGTGGTAGACCAATATTTAAATAACATTGGCCTAAAGGAGAGAGAGGCCATTTTAGCTTGAGCTTCTTTCTAGGAGGCAGTTGTGTCATCGGCAAAGGAGGAAGTAACCATGGTCTCTAGATTGTCTCTTTCTGAGCAAACTTGAGGCGATATAATATTGAAAACCTGGGAAGCTAACATAGTTGAAAGTAAAATATTAGCTAAGTAGGTGAAGAAAGATTGTGAAGAAGAATTTCATTCACTCGACAAAGAGTCACTGGGCCTCGAAAAATATAATATCTCTGAAGTCCTGGGGAAATTTGACATAGCAAAAAATCAACTTAACTTCAAGACAAACATGGAAGAGGCTCGGGCTAAAATCTTGCAGTTGAAACAAATTGATATTACCTAGATTAATAAATGGATAGTCATTCCTAGTTTGCAGCTACAGTCTATATCTTCAAAAGACAGGGGAATGGAAGATAGGTTGCCTCTCTTAGAAAATAAGTTATATACTTTTGAGGCGAATGACACAACAGATCCTTCCATATTGGTGGTGCAGTTCGTAGACAAATGTGTACAATGTGTCAACCAAAAGAAATCCAACGCGTCTGGGAACAAATGAGATGACGTGGGCATATCATGTACTTATATCATGATTAGAGACCAATTGTTTCTGAGATGGAGAACAAGAAGAAGAAACGTCTCTGCCAGCATTGCGAAGAGACAAGGGAGATGCAAGTGAAACGTTTCAAATTTCACATATTGTAATATTTACTCTTTTCAAATTATGAGAATTCCAACCTCTTAGGGTTGAGAACATTTTGTATAAATACATAGTCTAAAGAATTAACAATGGTTGCTTCTTGTTGTATTGTAACTAAGAAAACTCATCCTTTTGTGAGTATTAATACAAGTGCAGACAATGATTCCAAATTTTGTGCAGTTTGAGTTATGTGCTCCTTTTGCATTCCATATCTCTGGTTTTCTTTATGTCAGTCCTTGATAAGTGAGTGGTTTCAATTTAGTATAACATCTACTATAATCACGTTTTATTGGTTTTTTGATAAGCAAGCAGTTTTTCTATGTATTTGTTATTAGTAAATACAAGACCTGCAAGCTACTTGGATCATTGTATATTATATCCTTTCAAGGGTGCATTCTATATTTTCTTCTACTGTGAACAAGGTAATATTCATCTGTCATTGATTCCTCATTTTGTTTAACAGTTTTGTAAATTTCTCTCGCATCACTTGATTTTATTACTCAACTCAGACGACGAAACACAACCTTTGTCTTGTTCATTTATTAATTTCATTTAAGGATTAATTCTTATATAGTTAATGGAAGAAAAATCACCTTTTAAAACATTCCTTAAATTCATGATGCCTTGATATTACTCTTTGAGCCTTAAGTGTAATCTCAAGAACATATTTTTGGCGTCGTTGTCAGGGATGAAGAAACGCAGTTATTTTTCCTTAGGAGAACGACTTGGTAGGTTTATCTCTTTGATAGTGAACAAAGATTGAATACATTTATAAGGCTAAATTTAATCTTTCACTTGGCGACTCCACTATAGATAAACTGGCATTCGATAGAAAGAATACCAGGAAGAACTCAAACGATCAGCAGACTACGTTTTTATCTGATCCTGAAAAGTTGTTAAAACCAAGGGATACCTCAAGACGACTACTGCATCCACAAGTAAGGTTTACCAACCCAAAAATGTGCAAACTAATGCTAAGGTTCCACTTGAACAGACAACCTCACAAGAAGGTTATACACAAAGCCACTTCGGAGATACATCAACTGAGAAGCTTACAGCTGAAACCATAAACCTTGAGCTGGTTTTACCAGAGATTAAAGTCGAGATTGATTAGACTTCCCCCTTTACTAGTAAATGAAAAATATCCCTTTCGATACCCACTTTTATTGATATTCCTTTGGTCCCCGAAGTAAAGGTTTTAGTTCCTAAAAAACTCTGAGGACCATATCTCTTACCCTGATTGAACTCATGTTGGTTCTCCTGTTTATATATCCTGTAAATCCGAAGAACCCAGTCCTCATTTCCCTTTTACCCCTTTTCATATTTTATGTCTCATAACAGTTAGTTCCCAGAACCTCCTTCACTTCATCGTGAGGCAGTAGAAAGGTCCCTAGCAGTTTATGAAAACCCTCTCTTTAACTCCCGAATTTCATCCCCTCGAAATCAAATGGTTGTTGTTGGAGGAGGTGGCACTGGAGGTGGTGTTGGAGGAGGAGGCGGTCAAGGACCACCACTTCCGCCCCCTAGGATTTTTGTCTAAGTGATAGCCAGATATGCTCCTTTAATCTTTCCCCCTCTCCTTCATGATTTACCATACAATTCTATGAATAACTTACCCAAATTCATGGGAGAGGGAGATTTAACTGCCACAGAACACATAAACTTTTTTGACTAATTTGTTGATATCCTCAGCATTGAGCATGAGGATGTTTATTCAAGGTTTCTAGCACAAAATTTTGAAATTCAATTAAGACTATGGTTTTGATGGCTTCAGGTAGGTTCTATAGCATCTTATGACTCACTAGAAAATGCCTTTTCAAGGCAATGGGGAGAAAATAAATATCACTTGTATTATCGAATGGAGTTTGGAGCTCTGAGGAAAATTACTTTTGAGCTAGTCCTAGAATTCACCCAGAGGTTTAATAAACTCTATCATAAGATCCCAGCAGAAGTGAAACCCTCACAACCCGTAGCTAAGGTGACTTTCGCAGGGGCTTTCGAACCCGACTTTGCTCTACTTTTGAGGGAAAGGAGATTTGTTGACCTCACAAGAATGCAAGACGACACCATTGAAATCGATTCGAACATGATGGAATCAGGTAAACTAAAAGTGAAGTTTGAAACGGGAACCAAAGTAACCAAACGCTTTAGGGAACAAGATGGAATCAGGTAAACTAAAAGTGAAGTTTGAAACGGGAACCAAAGTAACCAAACTCTTTAGGGAACAAGATGGAACTTCCGGATCTGGGAGGTTAGCGAAGGACAAAATGGATGACATGGCTAAGATAATCAAAGAGTTATCAAACAAAATCTCCAAAATGGAATTAGACCAGGATAAACCTAATTCTTTTGCTAGGAGATATTTCAAAAGGAATCCCAATCCCCAGATCCAACAGAGACCAGTAAAAAATGAGGATAAGAAAATCAAAGCCCCTTTTAAAACATAAAACTTTAAGCAAAGAGATGATGTACAAGACTTTGAGGGGTTATATGAAGATATTGACAATATTAGTGATAACGATCAAGAACCTCACCTAACAAGATAGGATTACGAAAGGTATTTAGGTCAACAACCATTGTTTGGAAACGAGGTTACTATAAATAATATGGGAGAATATGATTATCAAGGAATCGTCGACCCTATAATGGCCGAGCTTCAACAAAAATATAATTTAAGACCTAGAGATAAAAATTCTACAACTGCTCCACCAAGGAATATCTTGTCGAGAAGTAAAAAAAATGAGGCAGCTCAACCATCCACTGAAACACAAGATGCCAAAACAAAGACAGCTGAAACACAAGTTGTCAAGACAAAGACAGCCGAAACGAAAGCAACTCAAACCAATAGACCATAAAAAAGAGAAACATAGCTCCCAACCAGAGAGGCCGAAAAGACTATTGGAAGTTTCAATCTGGAAAATGAAATTAATAAAATCAAAATTCCTATGCCCCTAGTCGAATTAGCAAAAAATCCGATGTATATAAAACAAATTGCCAAAATGATAAATTTCTCAAATGTTGAAAGTCATGCAGATACTATTAATTTAGAAGATGATATACCTGCTATAATGTTTGGTACGCATATTGAAAATGCTAAAGATCCTGTTTCTCCTTTTTATATTACATTGGTTGTGCATGATCACCTACTCCATAACTGTATGTTGGATTGTGGAGCCTCCCACAACTTAATGCCCAAAGTTATTATGGAAAAACTAGGTCTCGAGGTTATCAGACCATACCGAGATTTGTATTCTTTTGATTCAAGAAAAGTTAAATGTCTTGGTATGATAAAATATTTGGTGGTTAATATTTCACAGATCCATTTGAAGAGTATTCTCATAGATGTAGTCGTTTTTTATGTTCATGCGAAGTATGGCATGTTGTTATCTAGGTCTTGGGGTGCTAAACTTGGAGGATCGCTTCAATTGGACATGATGAATGTTAGGATCCCAATTTTCGGTGGACAGTTCACCTGTCTATACAGAGAGACAAGGTTGGAATATATTGTAAGTGACCTGTAGAACCAAAATAATTACCCTATAATGATTTTGATGAATGTACAGAAGAAAGTTGTACAGAAGAAGAAAACAAAAAAGAAAAAATAGAAAAAACAAACAAAAATGTAAGCAGCGTAGGAGTTTGGAAAATGTTTTTTGACGGTGCTTCGTCCTGGGAAGGAGAAAGAGTTGGGGTGTTGTTTTTGGCACCGGGAGATGAATTCATTATTCCTTTCTCATATAGTTTGCAGTGGGACATTGACTATACCAATAATGTATGCGAGTATGAATCTCTGGTCTTAGGATTAGAAGTTGCCAGGAAGATGAAAATTGAAAATTTAATAGTCTATAGTGATGCAGAACTAATTGTAAAACAGATAAGGCAGCAGTATCAATCCAAACATCCAGCGCTGAGGTCGTACAGAAACTTCACCTGGGATTTGATATAATTTTTTTTATCATTGTTTAATATTCATCATATTCCCAGGATAAAAAACCAACAAATTGATTCCCTAGTAAAAGTGGCTGCTACTTTTATGCCACCTATAGTCTTAAAGATAAAGTATCACATAGAAATGAGGCACAAGCCTTCAATACCAAACAATGTTCAACACTGGAAGGTCTTTGAAGATGATGAGAAGTTCAAGCAATTTTTGGAAATGGTTGATGAATTTTTTGAAACACACATTGATCAAGAAAATCAAAACGGCCCTACTTGGATCATGCAGGAAGATGAAGATCTTCAGAAGTTCCAGGATAACATCACTAACCACCGCATGTTGGTGCTGAAAAAAAATCAAATTCCTAAGGGTCTGATTCCATTAGAATTATTATTTGATAAGGATGATATACCCCCAAATTCTACCTTGCAACCTCAGCCCGAAGAGGTTGAAGATTGTGATATTGGCACTAAGGAAAACCCTAAACCGTTAAAAGTATCTACATACCTTTCACCCGAAATGAAAAATAAATCTGTTGAGTCACTCAAACAGTACAAAGATTTATTTTCTTGGTCTTATGATGAATTGAAAACTTATGATACCATTGTCATCGAACACAAAATCCCTTTAAAACAAGGCATAAAACCTTTCAGGAAGAAACTCAGATAGATAAATCCTATACTCATGCAAGTGATAGAAAGAGAGGTAAAAAATATCCTTTATGTTAAGATTATTTTTCCACTCAGGTATTCCAAGTAGGTGGCTAACTTAGTTCCAGTCAGGAAAACGAATGATGAAATCAAACTCTGCATGGATTTCAATAACCTAAACAGATCATCCCTTAAAGACAATTACCCGCTCCCTAAAATGGATCACGTTCTGGAAAAAGTGGTCGGGGCTAATTGAATGTCTATGAATGATGGATTTTCAAGTTAAAATCAAATTGCGGCCCATGAAGATGACAAAGAGAAAATTGTGTTTACCACTCCATGGGGTACATTCATGTACGATAAAATGTCTTTCGGTTTGATGAACGTGGAGGTCACTTTCCAATGAGTAATCGGCATCACCTTTGTCGGTGAGAGAGATAATTTTGTTGTCATTTACTTTGATTATCTAACTGTTTTTTATAACTCAGATGCAGAGCACCTGGTACATCTCAAACAGACGTTCGAGAAATGCTGAAAATTTGGTTTGTCACTCAACCGTAAGAAATCTCATTTTGCAATGCAAGAAGGTAAACTCTTGGGCCACATAGTATCTAAAGAAGGAATCAAAATCAGCCCTAAAATAATTGAAGATATAGATACGATAAACATTCCTAGGAATAGAAAGGAAATCCAGTCTTTTCTAGGGAAAATAATGTTTTTAAGGAGATTCATTCCAAACTTCGTTGAAATTGTTAAACTGATTACAGATATGATGAAAAAAGACAGCGAGGTCAAATGGACAACTGAAGCTAAAGCATCCTTTGAACGCATCAAGAAAAATATAGGAGAAGCATAGGTGCTAACCATCTCAGATTATATGAAAGAATTCTTGATTTTTTCATTTTCCTCCGAACATACTATCGCGGTCGTGCTCTTAAAAAAGAACGATGAAGGTTTCGAGCAATCGATAGAATTTTTCAGTAAAAGTCTCAGATACGCAGAGTTGAGATATGATATACTTCAAAAACAAGCATACACAAAGGTGAAAGCCCTCAAATATTTCAGGACTTATGTGCTTAATTCCAAGGTGATTGCCTATGTACCAACCAGCATGGTCAAAGACATATTGGTTCAGCCTGACAGTGATGGAAAAAGAGGTCGATGGTTAGCCAAAATTCAGGAATTCAACCTTGAGGTAAAACTGACCAAACTCGTCAAGGGTCAGGGCTTGGCTAAGCTATTATCCAAATCAAATTTCAGAGTACTCAGGATAAATCATTTGCAAACTTATGAAGTCTTTCCAAATATAGAAGAATTTTATGTGCAGAGACTTGTGACTCTGATTCAAGAAAAAATATCTTCCTCAACTTGGTATGGCAACATAATTTCATATCTCCTGACTTTTCAGTGTCTGAGTGACATGACGCCTTCCAAGGCAAGAAAGTTGAAGTTGCACGCGGTAAAATATTGTATCATTGATAACCAGTTATATTGGAAGGATACCCTAGGCTTTTTATTAAGCTTCTTAATAGAATCTGAAACGGAGAACGTCATAAATGAGTTTCATGAAGGGGTGTGTGGAGGACATCACGCATGGAGAGAAACAACCTATAAAATCCTGAGAGTTGGATACTATTAGTCAAAATTGTTCATTGATGTGAATACTAAAGTCAAAGCCTATAACTCCTATCAACTATTCTCAGGCAAACAAAAGCTTCCTGCACTACCCTTGATTTCGGTCAAAACAGAAGCTTTGTTTCAACAATTGGGTATGGATTTCATCAGAGAAATACATCCACATTCAATTGCACAGCATAAATGGATCTTAACCACCACAGACTATTTCACTAAATGGGTGGAGGCCATTCCAACACGAAGCGCTACAAACTCAGTGGTGATCAATTTCTTAGAAGAAAATATTTTATCAAGATTCAGTTGTCCTCGGAAGATAGTTACTGACAATGCCCAAGATTTTAAATCCATGGCGATGATCATTTTTTGTCAAAAGTACAATATTGTACTAGGACACTCCATAGCCTACTATCCTCAAGGAAATGGATTAGCCAAATCATCTAATAAGAGCTTAATCACAATAATTAAGAAGGGGCTGACTGAAAATAAGAAAGCCCGACATGTTCATTTGAAATATGCTTTGTGGGAAAATAGAATCGGCACTAAGAAGTCATTCAGAATGTCTCCTTTCCAAATGGTGTATGGTACTGACGTAGTCCTACCCATAAACCTCGCTCTACCTATGATGAAGCTTTGGAAAGACTCAAAAGAAGAACCTAATGATGTCACCAGAAGAATGAACTAGTTAATTGAAGTCTAGCAAAATAGGGCTGAAGTGGATGAGAAACTTCAGAAGTATCAAGATAACATGAAAGCCTTGTTTGATAAAAAAAAGCTAAAGATAGAGAATTTATCCCTGGCGACCTAGTGTTGAAGTGGTATGCTAGAAAAGAAGACGTTGGAAAGCATGGCAAGTTTGATCACATCTGGTTTGGACCTTTCAAGATCACAACTTCTGAGGGAAAGAATTCATTCTTATTAGAGAACCTTGATGGGAAAATCCTTAGTGCCCCTATCAATGGGTGTTACCTGAAACACTTCATGCAATGATTAGATTCCAAATTAACATTTTGCATATCGGTTTGATTTTTGTATTTTGATTTGCAATTTTTTTGTTTCTTTGGTAAGTTTTTACTTTCACTGTAAATACAACCAGGTTTGTTGATTTCATAAAAACATAAATATAAAAAACAAGTGACACTTATCGTTTCGTTATTTTCTGAAGTTTCTGACATTTTGCATGTTTACTTTTATGCAAAATACTTGCTAATAGCTGAGAGATAAGGATGTATCAGAAACCAACACTCACTTTTCAGGACATTATCTTTCTCTCAAAATAGGTGATAAACAAATGGCTTACTTGGTTGAAAATGTAAAGAAAATCTGAGGTATCAGCTTCTACCCTAATAACCCAAGTTAAATTTTCAAGGGGATCTCACTAAACATGAAAGAAGTCTCATCCATATAAATATTGTCACCTGATCAACAACCAGTGAAATATAAGAACTACGACCTAATCCTAAAAAGTTTCTCTAAGTTTGGATAAAAAATTAAAATAAAAATAAAAAATGAAATAAAATTTATAATAAAATAAGAGAAAATAAGAATAAAAAGACCTTAAAGAAAATAGGAGAATCAATGAACAAGCTTTTGCGGGATTGACCTTGTTCGCAACAGAACATTTGAATATTCTTTATGTTTTATTCCGCCCATCCTAAAGCTTTATTTTCCTACGATTCACAATCCCCATCCCTGGTCTTCATAGAGAGAAAAGACTTCAGCTTAACTCTGAAAACTTAGAAACATGTCTTCAAAGAAATGTTAGGCGAAAATTTATACACCTCTCAATTTAACTAAAAGAAAGTATGTCTAAGCTAATCCTAATAACTTTAGCTCTCTTATACAGTTTAAACTGACTATTTCTCTCAAGGTTGATCCCTTAATTTAAAATTCCCTATAAAATCTTCTCAATAGGTGAAGGTGTATTGAAGATTGAGAGAAAATTAGTTTCGGAGTATACTAAAAAATCATGACAGAACTTTTCCTTTGAATATATTAAACATATATCATCCCTTGTATGTTACATACAGATTGATTGACCCCACTTCATGTATTTAAATATAAGACAGATGGTGAGAGGAAATTCATAAAATGATTGCCCCCATCTAGTCTAAGGCAAATGGTGAAAGGAAATTCGAGAAATCGATTTCCCCCATTTTTCCCAAAGAAAAAGAGAGATGATGAAAGGAAATTCATTAAATGATTTCCCTCATCTCAGCATTTAAATTCAAAATTACTTATTGAAGTGGTGAAAGGAAATTCAATGGGAAAAGTAGATAACTTCACCGGGGTACTAAACAGGATCGTTGGCAGTGAATCAATGTCTATGATATCAGTATGGTTGTCATACGTATATACACGATATACTTTGACATCTAATTCTTTTTTAGTAGAATTTACATTCTGAACCAACGTGGGATCCCCCCTAATAAATTGTGTTACGTATACTTAACCTTGATGCTAACGAAATCGATCAAAACTTGATATTTTGGCTAAAGTTACTTTGATTATCTTAAGCAAATCCAAATACAGTTTTAAGGAAGAGGAATTTCAAATAGCCTGACTAAAGGTCATTATGTTGATGTGTTTTAAGGTCTTCTAAGTTTTGGTCGAAACTCTTTTTCTCACTTTGATTCTGTTCCAAATGTGTTTCACAGAAATGCAATAATTACTCCATTTACCCAATAAAGGCACTTGGTCTACTATTCTTCTGTGACTGGTAGGGACACGAGATCCCTAGATGGAGCCTATGTTGGAACACATATATATTTCTAAACTTTAGAATTTAAATAGATTTCATTCCCATTTTAAAGTAAAAACAACGCGCGCTTGATTCTCATCGTTGATGAAGTCTTCCATCTAATCAAACAATCCTAATCTCTTAGAAGTTATGGAGATACCTACTCATTAAAGAGTCGAATCATTAAAGAATACTTCGGAGTTTTTTACTCCAGGTGTTTCAACATGCCCCACCTTCAAAGTCCCGATACGCGAAAAGCGTTCAATCCTAGTCACCATATACATGTATAACTTCCTAAACTTTAACATGTCATTGTGGGAAGCGGCCCTTCGGGAAAACGACAGAAGATCTAACTTGCAAATCTACGAAATGCGAAGTCCCAAAATATTAAACCTTGGTTAAATAAACTAATCTCAATTAAAGGTAATTAATAGCTTCGCACACTCGAAGTTCGGATATCCACCATCCATCGCATCCTAAACTCACGAAACCCAAACTCTCGAAATGTCTTAAGAGTTAAACAGAGTTATTTAAAGATTAAATACAATTAGCAAATAATCAATCACTTCATGGTTTCAAACTTCAGAAATAATATAGTGAGTTGTTATCAAATACCCTGTGGTTCAAAGGCCCGAAAAGAGTTAAGGTTAAATATGATTAATTAACAGGTTAAACACTATTAGCTCATGTTAATTTTTCATTGAATCATAGTTCGGGTAAATTCAAATTTCATCTATGCATATCCCGATCACGAATTACCAAACATTAATGAAATTTATAGTCAATCTAGGGAAAATGATTTCAAATAAGATCTCGGATCACCACCCAAAATATTTTCATTAAGGGAAGTAAACACATTGTCAGTGAAGGTATACGCAAATTGATGCACTTAAGGCAAAAACAATATTGCATTCTGAATTCCATTCGTGCTTTTCAGAGAGAAAGCTTAGCAAGATAATATGTTTTATGCATTTTCCGTGACAGGTAATAAAGTTCTGATTTTACTACTATCATGGCTTTGCGGGAAATGTTTAAAGTGGATGGTGAGAGCTCGAGCCAAAACACAGATATCCTCTCGGACACATCGCCGAGGGTTGTGGAGACCATAAGAACCTGGACGCAGGTCTGTGATATCCTACAATATGAGTTGAGCAACTGTCCAGAAGAGTCAGATTATGAGGGGACCGAAACTCGGGCGACGAAGCTCAAATATGTAGTTGAATCAGAGCTTCATAAGATAGCCACGTGGTCGAGACTCATGACGTATAACGACATGATAGGAGAGGCCTTAGAGAACGTCGACGTCTCGACCAGGACCATCCACGACTCACAGAAAGTTGTTGTTGGATATTTTCGACCAAACCATATCCTAGTGATGTAAAAATTGTCCCCAACATTCAAACAAAGTTATAATGTCATTTTCTTAAAGTATTTAAATGAAGAAGAGTGCCCACAAGGTGTAAAGAATTACCCTGACTTGATCAAGGATTGGTGGGCACACCCTACGAAATTCAGAGCAGACACCCATGAAATATATGCCACTACATCCTTAGACGTTCATATGATGTATGTGGCCATGATGTTGTGTAGACTTTTCAGGAAAGAAAACTCTTCTCACTTCCTGTTATCATGGGTACCGATCATGCATGAAGTTGTAGAGGGTTTTTATTTCAATTGGGCCAAGATATTATCAGACAATTTGGCCAAGGAAATCACTGAATATCATTCATTGAAAGCCAAAGGATGACCTGCCCCATTTTACATGTCATCATACCTCATGGACGTCGTTTGTTATATGACGTAATTTCCTTTGATGGGATGAAGCTGGACTCTGAAAAACACTGAACTGATACATTTATATCACTCCAAGTTGTGGGAGGAGAGAGCGAAGGACTTCTTCTACGAAATCTTCAACTATGTGGTGGTGCAGATGCATATCGCTATATACGGTTTCCCACCCCCCAGGATTTCAGACGAGATAGTGGCTAACCTAGGAAAAATAGTTGATTGGTACATTGAAGAACACGTCTCTTATATCAGGGTCTTTGGATGTTCTTTTATTCCACATGCCTTACTAATGTTCCTACCAAATCGATTGGTGTTCTAAGAGGTAGCACATCAAATTGTGCTAGGCGAAATCAGTAAAGAGCTCAAGGAAGCACAGAAAAAGGTGTGGCCAACCTTTACTTTGTAGTTTTGTACTTTTTCATTGTTATATTTTGACCACTGAAAGGTAGAGGCCGCGGACCTAAAGGACATTAATCTTGTAAAAATTGAATTCAAGAAACACGATCCACAAAAGGTCGTAGGAAATCACATGGCTCAGTACAATCTGAAGAGATATGAGCATGAAAATTCCCCACAGGATGAGATATTTCGAGGGGAAAGATCTTATCAGGAGGTGTTGAGCCGAGTTCAGACTCTAGCTCCAAGTGAATTAGCCGAGCTACATAATTTTCAGAGACACCAAAGAAAAAATATTCCCAAAGTCTTACAGGGAGAAGTTCTAACATCTCTAGCCACCAACAAAATTGCAACCCAGAAGTTAGAAGAAGGAAGTCCCAGTGGGCTAAACATTCAAAAATATTTGGTGAAAACGGAGGTTTTGACACAGAGGGAAAATACTGCACCATCAAATCAACCTGATGATCAAAAGAAGGCTCAGACTGAAGTTTTGATAAAAAAGGGAGAGGATGCATCATTGTCTACACCAGAAAATCTGACTATTGATATAGCAGGGCAAGCACAGACCACCCAAATAGGTGACCCTATTATGTCTTTGACTCCTTTACATATCAGTCAGGGGAACCCAAGCACCAAAGTAGTGTTCATAGAATATCTTACTAATATTTCAGTCGAAGAGATTCCCACTTCCGACTTTTTCTTCAGCAAGAAGAGGAGAGTTGTAGTAAAAAGAGAAATGCACCTAAAGGAAGGTGAAACTGTCAAGAAACATAGGTTGGTATTGGATGGATAGGCCTTAGAAGAGGCAGACTTTGCTATGGAAGTGGTAGGCTCATTGGGATCTTTTTCCACAACAAATTGGTATTCAATTGGGAATTTGAAGGAACAATTGAATCAGAAGGACCTGCTAGTAAGTCAATTGCAATGTCAACTAAATACAATGGAATAGAGTGTAAGAGATGTGATTAATAGGGGTTTTGTGCAGATTAAAGCCTATGACAAATAGGAAATTCAACAACTCAAATTCAGTCTCGATGAAATGAATAAGAATGCACAGACAAGAAGAGAATGGGCCTTTCAGCAGGGAGAGTTGGTAAAACAATTGCAGGACAAAATAAACTTGACTAAGAACACAGTTGTAGATATGGCAGTTTTTCAAGCCCATACATTGAAGGTGTGCAAGAAACTAGAAGCAGCACAACAAAGCCTTTTTACTAAGATAGAAGTTGTCCAAAACCATTATCGGGTGGTAGACCAATATTTAAAAAACATTGGCCTAAAGGAGAGAGAGGACATTGCAGCTCAAGATTCTTTCTAGGAGGCAGTTGTGTCATCACCAAAGGAGGAAGTAACCATGGTCTCTAGATTGTCTCTTTCTGAGAAAAATTGAGGCGATATAATATTGAAAACCTGGGAAGCTAACATAGTTGAAAGTAAAAGATTAGCTAAGGAGGTGAAGAAATCTTGTGAAGAAGCATTTCATTCACTCAACAAAGAGTCATTGGGCCTTGAAAAATATAATATCTCTAAAGTCCTGGGGCAAGTTGACATAGAAAAAAATCAACTTAAATTCAAGACAAACATGGAGGAGGCTTGAGATGAAATATTGCAGCTGAAACAAATTAATATTACCCATATTAATAAATGGATATTCAATCCTAGTCTGCAGCTATAGTCTATATCTTTAGAAGATAGGAGAATGGTGTTGGAAACACCTACCACACTTAGAGGGGGGGTGAATGAGTGTGGGGCTCTTTTTTCAAAACTTCCCTCTTACACAAAAAACCTTAGTTAATATTCAATATTTACACATTACCAATTGTTTTCATTTATAACGAGTTAGATGTGAACATATATTAGCAACATATATCAGCAATATATCATCATCAATTCATCACCACAAGGAACACAAAGAACACAAGATGTATGTACAATTTTTCATTTTATTATGGACAACAATCCAGGGGTTTTCCAGCAACAACTGAATAGAGTATAAATCTACAAGAGCACCATCTCTATATGCAATACTCAACTTGCATTCTCAGCATCAACTGAGATGAGGAAACAATCCTCAACATATATCAATCTGTCAATAGGTACATGACCTGTCAGTAGTGCAGCCCACATGTGTATGTGCCCTGGCTCACTACAACCTGCATATGCACATGGCCAGTGTATACAGTAACATGTGTATACCTTCTGAGTTGTTAGGGTTTTTCCTTCAAGATCAACTCAGATTCTTTGCAATCAATATATCATTCTCTTCTGTCTCTGACTGTCCAATCTAACCACCATCCAGTCACACCACATCGAATCTCTCCAATAGCTTGCTCATGCTCCACAACAAATCAATATGAATGTTATCTCAAACATGTATAAAAAACTAGTATACCATAACAATCATGTCACCACTGAATCAAAAGAGTGCTACTCACTCCATCAACCAGCATAAATCATATCACAACAGCCATACCAAGAATTCCCTAATCATTCATAACAAAACAAGCAATAACATCCATCAAGACAATAATGTGACCATACCAATGTCTCAGTGACAGATTTGAGCCCATAGAATGCAGATCTAGAACCTGCTTCAGTATTCAACAACTTATTTTCAGCTCAAATACAAATATTCATGATTTTGTCTATTGTACACACCCTGTCCTCATACAGCCTGCGTATGTACGCATCTTGGGCCATTGCAGCCCGCGTAAACCTCATAAACTAGGGTTTCTAAGGTTCTGAAACTTTTGCCATCAAGATCTCCGACATTACCGAAAATTTGATGTGTTCATGATATCCTCCTCATGCTCTCTTAATCAGAATAAATCTTCAATCATGCTCAAGAGATCCACCCCAAAGATGCTCTCATAAGAAGCTCTCCATCAATAATCCAAAATAGAATCTCACAAGAAGCTCTCCATTGATCCATAAAAAGGATGAAAAGAAAGAGTCCATGGCTATCTTATTTATACTTTCATCCTCTAGGTCACTTAACCCATTTTTAGGTCACTTAACCCATTTCTAGGTCACTTAACCTATTTTCCTTATTTTAGGGTTAGCCACTTTCCATAAATAGAAAGTTCTCCAATATTTATCATTTAAATATTCCTTCTTGATTTTGTCACCTTATTTTATCATTTAAATACTTTTTCTTGATTTTGTCACTTCTCTTTATTATTTAAATAATGATTTCTTCTTTTAGGTCATTTTGACTTCTTTGACCTTTGGGGCTTCAAGCCTTCATATGGGGGTCCTTCATCTTCATAAGGCCATAACTCTCAAATCGTGAGGAGTTATGTGACATTCTACATACCACCAGAAATGGCATGACAAGCACTATCCATCTAGGATAGTTTCACCAACAAATTCATTGATATTCATCTCATTATTCCACATACAAGCATGGGTCCTCCAACCGTTCTTTTAGGATAACTCAATCCACAAAGCGTCTTCCCATGAGGGATTTCACCATAAGAGGACCACTTTGGAGTTCATACATTTGTGCACATTATCAATCATGATAAGACAATAATGATTCATATTTGCATCAATTCACCACTGGATCATCAATTATGCATCAATAACAACTCATTGATCCATCTTTATCAATTGGTTTACACTTGACATCTATCATTCTCATCAACGACAATACATATTCATTACATCAATCATCAATCAATAAATCACTTGACATCAATCAATCAAACCATTTGCATCAATGACAACATGATCCAACAATCTTCCCCTTTGGCATTGATGGAAATACCAACATTGATGTCAACACAAATTACCAATTATTGATGTCAAACATGTAGACAAGGCATGCTCTACATCAATATAAATCATATCAATATGACTATCTCTCCCCATTAGTAAACATCAATCATATCAGAAATAGTCAATGTGACTATCTCTCTCAATCAATAGTCATCAATCACATCAATGTGATGATCTCTCCCCCTTTGACATCAATGGAAAAGGGCCATTCTCATCTTGGAGCTGCTCCCCCTATGACCATCGCTCCTCCTAGAATCATGCCTCTTTCTTCAAATATAGGGCTATTTTCTAGATGTGCATCTGATAAATGTCTCCTCCTAGAATCATGGGAAGAAGAATGATTCCCCATATGGGTATGTCTCCCACTATCTTCTCTACAAGATCAAAAATATGCTACCATATAATGATCCTTGGACATGTTCATGCATCAAACTCATGCTTTACCAACCATCATGAAACAAAGGATATGTCAATAATGAAATAGAGAATCATGAACAAAATGTCAACCAAGTACATCATGTACCACAATGTTCCCACCATGCACAACACCCATGTACATCAACATCATGCAATATGCCAAAATATATCATCCATGGAATCAATCATATGCCTCTATCAACATGCCAACATGTGCATCTACCAATATGTCTACCATGTGCATCTACCAATATGCCAACCATGTGCATCTATTAATATTCCAAACAAATACCATCTATGAGTGTACCATCATGCATCATCACTTTCTCCAAGCAAGTATATCAACCATGTATCAATAAGGTATGACTCCCCAATTATGTACAACATGACTATCAACTCAACTCACAAACTACATGTCTTAATATGTATCCCAACCACATGCAAAATGCATGCGCCATGATATCCAACATATGCTTCCAATGTACCAGCCATGTACTCCAACATATCAACATCAAACCATACTCATGGGTTAGTGCCATGCACCCAAGATTTATTTTACATCATCACCTTACATGATCTAACATAGAACCATGAAAACCTGCAACAAACAGTGTCAGAACCTGCAATAAACAATGTCATACCCTGCAACACAGAGTTATATCATCTCATCAAGATGCAACCCATGTGCATTTCCTTTTTCCCAAGGCCTTACAACATATAAGCATCCTATTGCACAACATCTCACGTATGCACGTGACCTATACAAGGTCAACCTGCATATGTACGATACTGATACCACTGTCACCTGTGTATGCTTCAGTAAATGACTTGCTTGAGATTCCCTTCAGTCACCTTCTGGCTACTCTGTCTTCTTAACCCACTTATGTAGATGATCGTGCTCATCAGAACTTGAGCTCTTAGCATCCATCTTTTCAAAGATGTCTCCCTTTCTTACTTCACTCCTTCTTCTAGCCATGTTATTTGAAGTTCTCATCATGGACTTTCTTCTTGTGTTCCAGCACTCCTGAGATTTGTGGCCAAATCCACTACAGTTGTAGCATCTCATGGTGTTACAATGAACAACAATGTGTCCTACTTGATCACATCTCCAACACCTTGTGGTGTTATAAAATCTTCCATTATATCTCCTTTCATAAGATCTACACTCAAAATATTTGTGACCATATCCATTACATGAATAACAATGCCCATGAAAAATACTTTCATACCTTTCCTTCGGTGTCCCAAGAATAACTTCTTGATGTCTTCCTTTCTTTGTTATTTTGAAATTTTATTTGCCTTGTGTAGATGGTTGTTTTGAAACATTGTATTCCTTCTTTGATGGAATTACCTCATGTTTCTTTGAGGTGCTTGCTTCAGCATGTGTATCTTCTCCTTTGTATCCAAGACCTGATTTATCACATGATGATCTTTGACTTTCCAAGATCTCATCCAAGATTCATGAGCTATTCAAGAATTTGTTTGACTTTTCCACCTTCTTTCTAAGGTCAACAATTTCAGCTTCTAACTTACAACATGACTCTTCCTTTTCATTT
The DNA here is from genome assembly GCA_000966675.3 of Picea glauca. Taxonomy (NCBI): domain Eukaryota; kingdom Viridiplantae; phylum Streptophyta; class Pinopsida; order Pinales; family Pinaceae; genus Picea; species Picea glauca. The sequence goes on along the minus strand of JZKD02S0654676.1, from coordinate 120,366 downwards.
ATTTGATTCTTCAATGGTTCTTCTATTCTTTTGGATTCTTAAATTTGGGTCTTGATATGGACAATGGTTTCAAAACTTTTGCTAATCTCATCATCTACATTCATATCTTCTTTTCCATTCTTTAGTCTTGTGATCTCTTCTTCCTTTTATTCTAATTGAGTCTTATTTCTCTCTTCTTGTTCCTTGATCATTTCTTTTAACCTCAAAATTTTCCTTAGACTCATCCTAAGAAACTTCTTAGTGTTATCTGAAAGATAGTTCTAGTCTATATAATAATGATCACTTCTATATCTATATAAACCCTCTTCAACTTTGTTTTGAAGTTTTAATAGATTTTCTTCTATTCTTTTCATGGGATAATTACCATCAAACTTTACACAAACTATTTCTATATCTTCTTCTTCACTCGTAGAGAAAAATTCATCATCATCATTGTGATCAAGGGTTTTTATGGGTTCTTTACCTTCATTTGAAATATCTTCACTATCTTCCTTTTTGCCAATATCAACACATAGTTGTTTTCCTTCATTTGAAATGTCTTCAAGATCTTCCCTTGTGCTATCATCACTTGATTTTTTATCTTCACTTGAAATGTTTTCAAGATCACATTTAGAAATAATACAATCAATGGTTTTTGGAGATTATCTACCTTTGATAATCTTGATGGAGTGGTCTTCAACATCTTCCTTCTCCTTCTTGCTTTGATATGTCTCCTCTAGATTTAGCCATAGATCCTTGGTGGAAGTGCATTGTCCCATGCTCTCTTTGATAGGGCTTGAGATTCCACTAAGAATGGTCTTGAGAGCCACTGCATGATTCTTCTTTCCTTCCCTTTGAACTACAAACTTTGAATTGTTCTTCAATGAAACTGATCCACCAATGGCTGCCTTCCAAATAGCTTCTCCCATTTCCTTTAAATGTATTCTCATCTCTATTATCCAAGTAGAATAGTTTTCCTCATCAAGGATTGGAACTTCATCATCCATTTGTGTGTCTATAGATCTCCTTCAAGCTTGTTAAGGCTTGTAGTGAAGGTCGGCTCTGATACCAATTGTTGGACACACCTACCACACTTAGAGGGGGGGTGAATGAGTGTGGGGCTCTTTTTTTAAAACTTCCCTCTTACAGAAAACACCTTAGTTAATATTCAATATTTACTCATTACCAATTGTTGTCATTTATAACCAGTTAGATGTGAAAATAATATATCAGCAATATATAATCATCAAGTCATCACCACAAGGAACACAAAGAACACAAGATGTATGTCCAATTTTTCTTTTTATTATGGAAAACAATCTGGGGGTTTTCCAACAACAACTGAATAGAGTACAACTCTACAATAGAAGCAGCTCTATATGCAAGACTCGGCTTACATCCTGAGCATCAACTGAGATGAGGCAACAATCCTCAACATATATCAATTTGTCAATAGGCACGCAACCTGTCAGTAGTGCAACCCACGTGTGTACACGCCCTGGCTCACTACAGCCAGCGTATGCACGTAGCCAGTGTATACAGTAACCTGCGTATACCTTCTGAGCTATTAGGGTTTGTCCTTCAAGATCAACTCAAATTCTTTGCAATCAATATATCATTATCTTCTGTCTCTGACTATCCAATCTGACCATGAGCTAGTCACACCACATCCAAGCTCTCCAATAGCTTGCTCATGCTCCACAACAAATCAATATGAATGTTATCTCAAACATGTATAAACAACTAGTATACCATAGAAATCATGTCACCACTGAATCACAAGAGTACTGCTCACTCCATCAACCAGCATAAATCATATCATGACAGCCATACCAAGAATTCCCTAAGCATTCACAACACAACAAGCAATAGTATCCATCAAGACAATAATGTAACCATACCAGTTTCTTAGTGACAGATCTGAGCCCATAGAATGCAGATCTGGAACCTTCTTCAGTCTTCAACAACTTGCCTTCAGCTCAAATACAAATATTCAATATTTTGTCTATTGTACGTGCCCTGTCCTCATAAATCCCACGTATGTACACGCCCTAGCCCATTGCAGCCTGTGTACACCTCATAAACTAGGGTTTCTGAAGCTCTGAGGCTTTTTTCGTCAAGATCTCCGACATTGCCGAAACTTTGATGTGTTCATGAGATCCTCCTTACACTCTCTTTCTCAGAATAAATCTTCAATCATGCTCAAGAGATCCACCCCAAATATGCTCTCATAAGAATATCTCCATCAATATTCCAAAATATAATCTCACAAGAAGTTGTCCATTGATCCACAAAAAGGATGAAAATCAAGAGTCCATAGCTATCTTATTTATACTTTCATCCTCTAGGTCACTTAACCCATTTTTAGTTCACTTAACCCATTTCTAGGTCACTTAACCTATTTTCCTTATTTTAGGGTCAGCCACTTTCCATAAGTAGAAAGTTCTCCAATATTTATCATTTAAATATTGCTTCTTGATGTTGTCACCTTATTTTATCATTTAAATATTTTCTCTCGATTTTGTCACTTCTCTTTTTTATTTAAATAATGATTTCTTCTTTTAGGTCACTTTGACTTCTTTGACCTTTGGGGCTTCAATCCTTCATATTGGGGTCCTTCATCTTCGTAAGGCCATAACTCTCAAATAGGGGTTATGTGACATTCTGCATACCACTAGAAATGGAATGACAAGCACTATCCATCTAGGATAGTTTCACCAACAAATTCATTGATCTTCATCTCATTATTCTGCATACAAGCATCGGTCCTCAATCCGCAAAGCGTATTCCCGTGAGGGCTTTCACCATAAGAGGACCACTATGGGGTTCATCCATTTGTGCACCTTATCAATCATAATAAGACAATAATGATTCATCTTTGCATCAATTCACCACTGCATCATCAATTATGCACCAATAACAACTCATTGACCCATCTTCATCAATTGGTTTCCACTTGACATGTATCATTCTCATCAAGGACAATGCATATTCATTACACCAATCATCAATCAATCAATCACTCGACATCAATCAATCAAACCATTTGCATCAATGACAACATGATACAACAAATGGAAGATAGGCTTCCTTTCTTAGAAAATAAGTTATATACTTTTGAGGCGAATGACACAATAAAGCCTTCCAGATTGGTGGTGCAGTTCATAGGAAAATGTGTGCAATGTGTCGAGCAAAGGAACGCCAGCACGTCTGGGAACAAATGAGATGATGTGGGCATATCATGTACTCAGATCATGATTAGAGACTAGTTGTTTCTAAGTTGGAGAACAAGAAGAAGAAACGTCTCTGCCAACGTGGCGAAGAGACATGGGAGATGCAAGTGAAACGTTTCAAATTTCACATATTGTAATATGTACTCTTTTCAAATTTTGAGAATTCCAACCGCTTAGGGTTGAGAACATTTTGTATAAATACATAGTCTAAAGACTTAACAATGGTTTCTTCTTGTTGTATTGTAACTAAGAAAACTCATCCTTTTGTGAGTATTAATACAAGTGCAGATAGGGATTCCAAATTTTGTGCAGTTTGATTTATGTGCTCCTTTTGTATTCCATATCTCTAGTTTTCTTTATGTCACTCCTTGATAAGTGAATGGTTGCAATTAAGTATAACATCTACTGTAATCATGTTTTATCGATTATTTGATAAGCAAGCAATTTTTCCTATGTATTTGCTATTAGTAAATATAAGACCTGCAAGCTACTTGGATCATTGTATCTTATATCCTTTCAAGGGTAAATTCTATATTTTCTTTTATTGTGAACAAGGTAAGATTCATCTGTCATTGATGCCTCATTTTGTTTAACAATTTTGTAAATTTCTCTCGCATCACTTGATTTTATTACTCGACTCAGACGACAGAACACGGCCTCTGTCCTGTTCAGTTATTAATTTCATTTAAGGGTTAATTATTATATAATTAACGGAAGAAAAAACACCTTTTAAAACATTCCTTAAATTCCTGATGCCTTGACATTACTCTTTGAGCCTTAAGTGTAATCTCAGGAACAACAGCCTGTTACATATTCCTGGAAATTTAAATGTGTTAGTCATATAGACTAGAATTGAGGCTCTCGCGGACCATAAGAGAAATATGTACAAGAAATAGGATTGTGGAAAAAAGAAGTGGGTGAGGGTAGAGAGGAAGACCTGAAAACAAGAAATTGAAAGGTGTCAGTCTTTGGATAGACATTTCTATTTAAAAAGGTGGAATAACTAGATTGATAAACAAAGCAGGATTTGATCAGTATAGATTTACAGTGATGGTACATATCACCCCTTTTTATATTTTCTTGTTGATTCCTTTCTATTGTTGTCTTCAGCGGCTACTGGAATCATGCCAACTGCCTGTTTCCCTTCGTCGGTGACCTGCTCGATTTCCCTTTGGATCCGTTCTTCAATGTGTTCTCTCAAGGGGGCCACGTTGATTTCATCTCGAATTTTTGTGTTGAAAAGTCCTTTTTCTAATTCACTTAGATCAATAGAAAGATTATGCAAAGCCTGATCAATTTCTTCATTTTGTACCGAATAGTCGACTAGCTAGTTGTCCACATCATCTTCACCATATTCAAGGATGTTGTAAAACTTTTCTAAAGACAAACCCTTAAAAATATCAACTTGTTTATTGAAGGCTTTCTTAGTTAAGGTCAAGGAGTTGATGATTAAGTTGGGGTCTTGGACCTCGTTGGTACTTCTGGCTAGGTCTATTTTAGTTAGCTTTCTAAACAATTTTTCTTTCTTTGATATGGCGTGTTCACATGATTGGACAATAAGATGCAGGTTCTTCACTTTCTCTTTCCATCATGCATTTAATTGAGTGATCCATTTTTGGGAGGGGAGATCTTCTTGTCTTCTTGTCTTCACACTGTAATTCTCCATTTGTTCAAGTGCCCTCTTCCTGTCCAAAAACTTGGTTTCCTGGTCAGACATGCGGGGAGCATCCTTTCCTAATAATAAAACTTTGAAAACAGAGACAAAGCCATTAAAAACCTCATAAAAATAGTGGGAGGACTTGTGCCTCCACAAGGCCTGGTACTAGAAGGTTGTTGGGTCAAATTCCTAGTTTACCTTCTTGGACACAGACAGCTTCGAAAACGAACAACAGTGCACTATCGCGAAAACCAAGTAGGATGGCATATTAAATTTCTTCTCCTTTTTGAAGCTTGACAATTGGGAACATATTTCAATGGAAATTAGATTCTCCCAACATAGATGATTTTAGGGGATAAATTTCGCTCATGGGCTAATTTTCCATGGTTTTTCCAAAAACGAGATTCGCTATTTTAAAAATGATT
>JZKD02S0654676.1:90320-115022 GCA_000966675.3 Picea glauca | reverse complement strand
AAATTTCGCTCATGGGCTAATTTTCCATGGTTTTTCCAAAAACGAGATTCGCTATTTTAAAAATGATTCGCCCAAATTCTATAGGATAAAATTATTTTACCTTAAAAATCGCAAATTTTTTATAAAAACTATATAGAATCCTTATAAATTTGAATATTTTTACAAAATATCGCCAAACATTTATAGTTGGCATATGAAGGATTAGTAATATTCGCCAAGGTTTTTACATTTTAAAACAAATTCCCATGCTTAAAATCATCCCTGTCCCCCAATAAAAAATGGCTTGTTCCTTGAATGTGAAATACAAAATATAAAGAACCATGTGGGAAATACTTGTTGTGGATTCCTGTCCCATTATTCTTGTAAGCAACTAGGAAATTTACCAGAATGGATTTCTAAATGAACTAACCTACAAGATTGTGGTATCTTCAAGAACTGTCATCGGGTCTTCCAGGAACTCGAGCAAGAGGTCCAACCCGTTATTATTCTTTTTTAGGAACTGCTTGGATTCTTCTCCTCTGAACGTCAATGTTGGCTCCGACAATCTTAACATCTTGCATAAGACCTGAGGTGACAAAGAAACAGGAGAGTGGTCATGCAGTGGAATAATTATTTGGCCTGAAATATATTTATCGACACACCAAGATAATAGCTCCTTACAGTCAAAAACTTCAAGGACACATCCTGCATGAGCAATTCCAAAGGTCCAAATTATTTTTGTTCTGGGTGGAAGGGGATGAGTAGTAAGAATATGCCCTGGACCATTGGAATTTCTAGTCTTCACGCCCGAAGATGTTCACTATATCTCCACAGAATTGTTGTCGAGTTGGTGCCATAAGTTTACGAGAACGTTTGTTCTCTCCAAACGATGCTTGAAATGAACATTTGGAGGGGATAATGTAACCCTCCACAAATGTTGGTTCAATGCATGTGAATGGGAAATCTCCTTGACCCTTTAGCTCATTAATGGCAATCTCTATGGGTGTTGCATGATGAGTTGTTAGCAGTAAATATTAGTTATTGCATACTTGGAACTGAGAAGGTGGTGGGTATGACGAAGAGAAATTAATGATTGGAGGTTTCGTGAACGTAATAACCCGACGACGCGCGAACGACATTCCATGATGTTTGAAATTAACACTAGGAAGAGATAATACAACCCTCCACAAATATTGGTTTAATGCGTATTAATGGGAGATCTCCTCAATCCTTTCACTCATTAATGACAATTTTTATGGTTCCTGCATGATGAGATATTAGCATTAAAGGTTACTAATTGCATATTTAGAAATAAGACCTTATATAATTATATATATATATATTAATGTTTTTATAAACATTTTCTTATTATAAACAAGTGCAAAGGTGACGGGGACAGGGAAGATCAAGTAAGGAATGGCCAAGTATGAAAAGTAGTCGGTCGAACTCATTTTTGCTAATATATTGAAATTTGTAATAGATATCCCATTGCCTGGCAAGATCGTTTCTGCAAAAGCGGTTGGAAGGGCTTCAAAATAGGGTTATAGGGGATATTCAAGAGAGGTGAGGGCCCAACGTTCAAATTGTATGTCTCGGAAATTTTGATTGCAAAACGCATAAAACGGAAGAAGGCAAGATGGGGCAGTCCAATGGTCGGTTTGTATATTTGTGAATTTATGGGTGTTGTTTGCAGGTCCCAGAACAATGGAAGGGAAATAGTGAGCCCGCCTGTTCGAGAACCTACAATCGAAAAAGTGGCTAAGTATGGAATAGGGAAACAGTCGGTCGGACTCATTTTCACTAATATATTGAAATTTGTAATAGATATCCCATTACCTGGAAAGATCTTTTCTGCAAAAGCGGTCGAATGGGATTCAAAATAGGGTTACAGGGGATACTCAGGAGAGGTGAGGGCTCGACGATCAAATTGTATGTCTCAGAAATTTTGAATGCAAAATGTGTAAAACAAAAGAGTGCATGATGGGGTAGTCCAATGATCAGTTTGTATATTTGCATAATTTTGGGTGTTGTTTGCAGGTCGCAAAACAATGGAAGGGAAATATTGAGCCTGCCTGTCCGGGAACCCACAATCAAAAAAGTGGCTAAGTATGGAATAGGGAAACGGTCGGTCGGACTCATTTTTGCTAATATATTGTAATTTGTAATAGATATCACATTACCTGGAAAGATATTTTCTGAAAAAGCGGTCGGATGGGCTTCAAAATAGGGTTATAGGGGATACTAAGGAGAGGTGAGGGCTCAATGGTCAAATTGTATGTTTCAGAAGTTTTGACTGCAAAAGGCATAAAATGGAAGAGGGAATGATGGGGCAGGTGTTGTTTGTAGGTCGCAAAACAAAACAAGGGAAATCTTGAGTCTGCCTGTCTGAGGACACGCAAGCGAAAAAGTGGCTAAGTATGGAATAGGGAAACGGTCGGTCGGACTCGTTTTCGCTAATATATTGAAATTTATAAATAGATATCCCATTACCTGGTAGGATATTTTCTGCATGTTTCTACACAAGTTGTGTAGTCATAGTCAATGTGACTATCTCCTTGATACTTTTACTCATCAATGACAATATTTATGGTATAACAATGTTTTTACAAGCATTTTTTTTATTACAAATAAGATTATTTTATATATATACAAGTATGAAAAGCGGACAGACGGGATTCGAAGTAGGGTTACAAGGGATACTCAGGAGAGGCGAGGACCCGATGTTCAAATTGTATTTCTTTACAATATATATATATATATATATATATATATATATATATATAGAATATATATAATAATGTTTTTATAAACATTTTTTTATTATAAATAAGGGAAAAGGTGTCTGGGATGGAGAAGAGCAAGTAAGGAATGGCCAAGTATGAAAAGCAATTGGACCGGCTTCAAAATAAGGTTACAAGGGATACTTGGGAGAGGTGAGGGCCCAACGGTCAAATTGTATGCCTCAGAAATTTTGAAAGAACTGCGAAGGTGGTGGGCACAGGAAACAACGATCAGGAATTGTATATTTCATGAACCCGCCAACAAATAAGACTCTTTTATATATATACAAGTATGAAAAGCAGTCAGATGGGGTTCAAAGTAGGGTTACAAGGGATACTCAAAAGAGGCGAGGGTCCGACATTCAAATTATATGTCTTTACAATATATATATAATTATATATATAATGTTTTTATAAACATTTTTTATTATAAACAAGGGCGAAGGTGGCGGGGACGGGAAAGAGAAAATAAGGAATGGCCAAGTATGAAAAGTGTTTGGATGGGCTTCAAAATAGGGTTACAAGGGATACTCAAGAGAGGTGAGGGCCCAACGGTCAAATTGTATGTCTCGAAAACTTTGAAAGAAGTGCGAAGGTAGTGGGAACAGGAAACAACGATTAGGAATTTGATATTTCATGAACCCGCCAACCTAATGATCCATGAAAGAGATTCCAAGAAATGGCCAAGTATGGAAAGCGGACGAGCAGGATTCAAAATGGGGTGACAATAGTTCCCTAGGATACGTGAGGACCCGATGGTAAAATTGTAGGTCTCATAACTTTTGAATGCAAATTGTGTAACATGAAAGAGGGTATGGTGTAGGACTTTGGCAATAAATTTGTTTATCGCAGAATTTTGGTTGTTGTTTGTAGGTCATGAAAAAATGGAAGTGCAATCTAGAGCTTGTCTGCCCGACAATCCGTGATTGTAAAAGTGGCTAGGTATGGAATGGGGAAGCGGTCGTTTGGAGTCACGATATAAAATCATGAGTGAAAATGTGAAACTGTGAGTCTGCCAACCCGTGCAGTTAGACATTTTCGGAAAAAAAACGACTAAGTAACCAAAAAGAGAAAGTAGAGGGGAAAAAGATACATGAATTTGGTTAAGTATAGAAGAGGGAAAAGAAGGGATAATATATTCAAATCTGTAATAGATATCCCATTTCCTGGAAAGATCTTTTTTGCATGTTTCCGAACAAGTTGTATACTTATTGAATATGCTTGGAAAGAAGTGTGAAGGTGGAGGGCACAGGAAACACGACTAGGAACTGAAAATTTCCTGAACTTGCCAACCCGACGATCCACGAAAGAGATTCCAAGAAATGGCCAAGTGTGGAAAGCATTCGGAAGGGCTTCAAAATAAGGTGACAAGGGTTCCCGAGGAGACGTGAGGCCTCGACGATCAAATTATATGTCTCGAAACTTTTGAGTGCAAAATGTGTAAAACAGAACATGGGATGATGTGGGAGTCTGGAAGTCAATTTGTATATCGCGGAAGCCTTGGTGTTGTTTACAGGTCACGGACAAATGGAAGTTCAATTTAGAGATTTCCTGCACGGGAACCCGCAATCGAAAAAGTGGCTAGGTATGGAAAGGGGAAGCGCTCGGTCGGAATTGTGATATAAAAGCATGAATGCAAATGTGAACCCGTAAGTCCGCCAAGCCACGTAGCAAGACATTTTCGGAAAAAAAAATGACTAAGTAACCAGAAAGAGAAAATATAGGGGAAAATGAAAGGGGAATTTTGTTAACTATAGAAGAGAGAAAATAAGGGAATAAAAGAGAGTGGGAAAATAGAAAACCGGAGGGAAATTTTCGTAAGCAGGAATTGGTCTCAAACAAGCCCCATTGTTGCAAAACCATCATTTTCTAGTCCAATATTTTATCCACTTACTCATTTTCTATCATGCTTGTACCATTAAGAGGGGTGTGAACAAATGCTTTGTTGAAGATTTGTTTTTATTGCAACTTGTGGGAGTAATTGTGTTCTTGATACATTCTTCAATGACTTTGACATATTATTTTAAGTATTAAACTTCTTGCATGATGGGTTGTTAGCATTATAGCTTAAAAATTTCAGATCTAGAAATAACAATGACGAACTTGAATTCTAATATTGTGGTTGATTTCATAGTCTCATTTTACTTTAGCCATTATATATCATTTTTTTTATTCTCAAAGAAGAAATTTGGTAATTTCATTAATAAAGTAAAAGTGTTTGAATAGAGGTTAGGGGATGGACAACTAATAGAATGTTTCCTTTTGGAGTAAAGGAATCAAGGAAGCAAAAGGAAAATAAGAAATTGTTTGCTCATCAAGGTTGAGATGAAAATAAAACTTCTAGGGTCGGGCACCGACTGCCTCATTGTGAATTAGTGTTACTATGTTCTATCTGCATTACGAATAGAATTGAATGTTGGTTTGAAATTGTCTGGAATTCATTTATGTTTTCATAGAAGCTTGATGGGATCGACACAATGCATTGTCATATAATTGTTCAATGCTCCATATTATATAAAATTACTTCAACCAATACAATATTCAATAATTACGAGACTATCGAACCATGCAAACGAGAAGAGGTGTTAAATCGAGCAAAGAAGCAGCAACCAAGACTCCAAGACATTTTTTTTAATAGTAAATCCATAAAAAAAATGGTTGGGCAGTGTATATGTATCCATAGACATTGGACTGAGTTCTTTGCATTGAAGCATTGAACATATTTTTCATAAATACAGGTACAACAGCCGCAAAAAAAAAACAAAAAACATGCATACAATTATGTGTTGTTCCTCTAGTGGGACAACATGTAGGAGCCATCGAGATGCTCTTCAACATGCATACAAAACTCATTACCATTCTTTTTTAGGAATTCCTTGCAGTCTTCTCCTCAGAAGGTCAATTTTGGTTGCCACAATCTCAATATCTTGTGGAAGACCTGAGGCGACAAAGAAACATGAGAGTGGTTCCGCAGTGTAATAATTCTTTGTCTTGAAGCAGGTGAACAACACTCTTTCTCCTGACATTGGCGACCTGGAGACATTGCAAGCCACCATTGAATTGTACAAATAAGAAAAGTTCACGGTGACAAGAGTTTCCAATCCACGGCCACCACTACCAAGAGAATGACATCCCACAACAACGCTCCAACCCCAGTAAGAAAGCAACCCAGAATTCTTCAAACGTGGGAGGACATAAGAACCCATTCTCGCGGTAAAATTGATATTTCTCACAACTTCCCATGAGGAAAAAGAGAAAAAACATTGTAGGGGAAGCAGAAGAGCTCAAAACTGAAAGTGAGGACACACCAAGAGACCACCTCCTTACAGTCAAAGACTTTAGGGACATAGCTTGCACGAGAAATTCGACAAGTCCAAATTAATTTGTTTTGGGCAGCAGGTGACCAAGAGACCCCCTCCTTACAGGAAAATACTTTAGGTACACAGGTTGTACGAGCAATTCCAAAGGCCCAAATTAGTCTGTTCTGGGCAGAAGGAGATGAGTAGTAGGAATATGCCTTGCACCAATGGGAGTTCTGGTCCTCACACCCTAAGATGTTAATTGTATATCCTGAGAATAGGAGAGTGGTCCTGCAATTGAATAATTATTTGGCTTGAAATATATCTTTAGGCGCATCAAGAGACCATTTCCTTACAGTGAAATACTTATGCCCAGAACAGAATAATTTGGGCCTTTGGAATTCCTACTCTCGAGCTATAAAGGGGCTATTTCATTCAGTGTTGGTTTCTTTTCTGAAACCCCTTCCTTTAGTCTTGTCATGGACACCATCACTGAGCCGGGAAGTGCCCCCCGTTATGGTTGATTTCAGTTTGGGCACAGGAGTGGGAACAATGTCTGCATTTCCATCATCCATCGTCATATCATCGTCCATAAAATCATCTTCTTCCGACTCGAAATCAACCGCATCAGCCTCTGTGCCATCCATCAACACAGGCGGGCAGGCTGTCTGAGCAGGGGGGGTTTCCATGGAATTCTTTGTCTTGAAATATATCTCTCGGTGCACCAAGAGACCATCTCCTTTTTTTCTTTTAGGCAGAGGCAGATGAGTAGTAAGAATATTCCCTAGAGCACTAGAACTTATGGTCATCATGCCCGAAGGTGTTTACTATATCTGGACAAAATTGTTGTCGAACTACTACCATAAGTTAACAAGAATGTATGTTTGCTCCAGATGATGTTTGAAATGAACATTCAGAAGGGATAATATAACCCTCCGCAAATGTTGGTTTAATGTGTATCAATGGGAGATCTCCTCGATCCTTTCATTGATCAATGACAATCTCTATGGTTTGTGCATAATGATTTGTTACCATTAAATCTTATTAATTGCATATTTAGAAAAAAGTGCAAAGGTGGAAGTGACGACGAAAAGTGATTAAGGATTATATGTTTCATGAAGCCGCCAACGGAACGATGCGCGAAAGAGATTGCATGATGTTTTAAATGAACACTTGGAAAGGATAACACAACCCTCTGCAAATCTTGGTTTAATTTGTATTAATGATAGATCTCCTCCATCCTTTTGGACATTAATGGAAATATTAATGGTTCCTGCACGATGACCTATTAGCATTAAAGCTTAATAATTGCATATCTAGAAAGAAGTGTGAAGGTGGTTGGGATGGTGAAGAGCAATTAAGCATTGGACATTTCGTCAACCCACCAACTAGTGAAAGAGATTCCAATAAATGGTCAAGTATGGAAAGTGGTCAGTTGGGCTTCAAAACATGGTCACAAGTTATACTCAGGAGACGTGATAGGTCGATGGTCAAATTGTATGTCTCCGAAATTTTGACTGAAAAATGTGTAACACGGAACAGGGCACAATGACGGATTTCAACGCTCAATTTGTATATCACAAAATTTTGGGTGTTTTTTGTAGGTCATGGAACAATGGAAGCGCAATGTTGAGCAATCTTGGTCGGGAACTGACGATGGAAATAGTGGCCAATTATGTAATGGGGAAGCAGTTGGTCTCACTTGTGATATAAAAGCATGGGACATATTCAAAATAGATCATATTGACGGTCTTGAAAACAGGGCCACAAGTTATACTCAGGAGAAGTGAGGGCATGATGGTCAAATTGTATGTATCCCAACTTTTGATTGAAAAATGTGTAACGCGGAACATGGGACAATGATGGACTTCGACGGTCAATTTGTATATTGCGGAACTTCGGGTGTTTCATATAAAAGCATGAGACATTTGGAAAAACAACTAAGTAACCAGAAGGGGAAAGTAAAGTAGAAAAAGAAAGGGGAATTTGGTTGTCAATTTGCAGATCGGGGAAGTCCAGGTGTTGTTTGCAGGTGACGGAACAATGGAAATGCAATGTTGAGCCCGCCTACCCAGGAACCTATGATCCAAAAAAGTTGTTGAATATGGAACAAGGAAGAGGTCGATCGGACTCGTGATATAAAATCATCAATGGAAATATGAACACATGAATCCGCCAACCCGCACACCTAGATATTTTTTGAAAAACGACTAAGTAACCAGAAAGGGAAAGCAAAGGGAAAAAAGAAAGGGGATGGCAATTTTCGGAAGAGGAAATTGGTGTTAAGAAATCCCCATTGATGGTCTTAATAGTAACTATGAAGTGAATTAAAGAAGTAAACAGGCTCTTCAACCAAGGAATAGACAAGGCATGTCATGCTTATAGTTTCCAGGATGTGTTTGCATAAGAGAAGCAACTAAAAGCCACAGGAAAATCAATTTTCGTATGCTTAAGTAAAATTATTGTACTGTCAACTTCACCGTAAGTATAACAATGATGAATTTTAATTTTAATTTTTTGTGGTTGATATGATAGTTCCATTGGACTTCACATAGCATATATCCTTTTATTTCAAAATATTTTTGAAGATGAATTTTGGTAAGTTCATTGATCAAGTAAAAGTGGTAAAATGAGCCACATACTACATTTGCGTCAAAGCTTATATTAAAGGGAAAAGCAGGTCCTGTATATTCTTTAAGATCATAGAAAAACCACCAAGATCCTTAATGTATCATTAATTTTCCAGAATGAAACATACAACCAAGAGCCAAGTAAACACCAAATGTATTGAAAGTCGAGGCACAAGGAAACGCATGAACACAAAAGCTATGAAGGGAGATCCCACAAGGGTCCATAGAGCAGTATGTATCGACCTATGCATCAAACAATTTGATGTTAAAAAACAAACACATGGCATTGGTTTTCTCTTACATGTGGTATATGTTCCCATGAGAAAATAACTGGGCCCATGAGAACCTCGAACCACAGCAAGAAAGCACATAAACAGAAGTCTGTCAAATACAAAACAACACAAAACCAATAGAGATCTGGCATTGTATCCCATCTATAACCAAACCCCCAAATGGGCACCAAGAAACTTGTTGATTACCATTTTACCATGAAGCAAGATCACTATGGACATTTGCTTCTCATAGTGTTATGTTCTATCACTACCAGTTTTAACAATGCCAAATTTTCAATATTATTGAAAATTCCTAATGGTTATGTTCAAAGGAGAAATCCATTTCAACGGTTCAAAGGATTGGCCTGGTTTATTTACAGTTGGATACTTTGTATGGGGTTTGTCCTCATGCTTCTGATTTCTGGATTGAACAATCTTATGCGCTTCCTGTTCAATTTTTCATGGCATCGAAAAATTCTATTCATATCCTCATTGGGTGGCATGGACAAATACACATGAGATTGTTTCGTTTCCTACCAATGCTTGATATGAAATTGTTTTTTCAACTGATATGCAGTATCGCATTGTCCTCATTCAAGGTAAATTTTCTATGGATCTGAAGGTCGTGCAACATGTAGACATTGTTTGTCTTTTTCTATAGGTATACTTCATATGGAAATTCTGCTAACCCGGGAAGCACATCTTGTAACATAGGTTTTCTAAATGTACAATGTATGATTGTGTTGTCGATGGTTCATATGGAAGCATTGAGGCAATGTCTATATATGTAAGGGAATTTTTTATTGCATCATAGACAATCAATTGTACCATCATTATGACAGCAGAGGAAGAAGCATGAGAGTTTAATTTGGCACACATAGGCTCGAAGGGGGTTGAGTACGCATTCGCTGCAACCAAAACACCCTCAACCTAGGCATGTGATTATAGTAGTTAATATATTGAATAATATAATATACAACTGCACAACAATAAAAAAGATGCAGAAAATTGGTGTTTAGGAAATTTGTATGAGCAAAGTGAGGATGAAATTGTAGATGTATACGCACAACAGTTGTCAAGCTAGTTATTTTCTTGAGATCGTGTACTATGTCTATTCGCAATTCTGTTACAAATGTTCCTTGGGTTGTGTGAAAGATCCTTTCTTTAAAATATTTTTTCTTTGTTATATTTTTGAAGAGCATAAGTGGAAATTTCCCTTTATGCAATTGTTGTTCCATTCAGGAAAACAAATTTGAATAGGTGTCGAACAATTGCAGCTGCAACATGGAACAATGAAATAGTTGTGTAACATATTTGAGATACATGGACATCTGAAAGTAAAGGAAAAAACTGGATATGGAGAGCGCTACAATTGCCTTTTCATTGTCTGACTCTCCATCTTTTATATGGAGAATGTGTTGCGAGCCAATTTTTCTCACGAGTGTGATAGTTGCACCAATGTTTCTAATTGGGTAAGTGGCATTGATCTATGCAAGTTGGTTGATTGTTATGTCCGGTTTGAAGCGATAATCTAAAAAAATCGCGGGAATTTTTTCCACAATACTTATTTCGTTGAGTGATATAATATGATCACAATCACCACGATCATAAATTGTTTTGGGAAATATATTAAAATTTGTAATGGATATCCCATTACCTGGAAATATCTTTTCTGCATGTTTCTGGAAAAGTTGTGTAGGGATAGTCAGTGTGACTGTCATCAGGGATTCATTGTCTGTCATGTCAACACACATAATGGATCTAGTTTTGTTTTCCTTTTCCAAGTAGGTGTTATAGACGACCATTATGTGTCTGACGAACACTTGTCCAATTCAGCGGTTGTTCAAGCCCTCTATTGATAGTATTTTGGGTTATAAGTTCAGACCTGGTGACATTTTTTGAACAGGAAAAGTAATGTAGGTAGTCTGCATTATTTTTTTGTTTTCTTTTTTTCTTGGCATAAATGTACAAGTAGATGCACAACTTGGATGAAGTATGGAGGCTAGAGTTTTTCAACCAAACCTCTTAGTCTACAGAACTTGCACTATGTTTGGCGTCTCACTTGCACTCGTCAATACTTCTTTTGAACTACAAAGTATGTGTTGCAGATGACATCAACATATTTATCATGGCATAGATGAATAAATAGCTCAGGATATTTGTTTTGTAAACATATCAGGAACACAATGTATGAATCTTTACCTTTGGCCTTGTCATTCTGTTGATGTTTACGATGATTGGTTGACCATGCCCATGTCACTAGTCCAACTTTTTCTGATGCAAGCATGTGTAGATGAACATCAGAAGGACTAAATAGGCGTATTCATTGTATATTGTCCATAATTGTTTTGAATGTCACATACAGGCTTGAAGGAGATGGAATACGAAATAGGGTGTCGAGGGATACTCAGGAAATATCAAGATCTGGCGGTCAAATTGTATGCCTCGGAATGTTTTACTGCAAAAATTTGTAATAGGGAATAGGGCATGATGGGGGAATACGGTGATCAATCTGTATATCGTGTAACCCTCGAAGCTAGAGGCACAATCTTGATCCCGCCAGCCCGAGAACCCGCGATCAAAAAAGTGGCTAAGTATAAAATGAGGAAGACGTCAGTCAGAGTCATGATATAGAAGCATTAGTACAAATGTGAACCTGTGAGTCTGCCAACCTGCACACCTAGACATTTTCAGAAAGATGACCAAGCAAAGCAACCAGAAAGTGAAAGTAGAGGAGAAGAAGAAAGGGGAATTCGGTTAAGTATAGAAGAGGGAAAAAAGGGGATAATAGAAAGTGGGAAAATAGAAATGGGGAGGGAAATGTTTGGAAGCGGTAAGTCTCAAAAAAGGCCCATTGTTGCCAAATCATCGTTTTCTAGCCCAATATAATATGCACATACTCATTGTGTGTGTTTGATTTACTATCACAGTTGGTATACCTTTTTGAAGATTGTACTTCATCCCCCTCTGTTATGGCATATAAGAATTCATCTTCTTGTCCAACTAATATGTTTCTTTCAATGTAGCAACGCAGAAAATACATTAGACATGAAGGTAAGTTAGTATGTAGAAATACATGTAAAAAAAAAATACAGTTCTATTTATTTCAATATAGAAGCACAGAGAATACAATTCACAGGAAGATAAGTTACTATGCAGGAATATGCATAGTATCTACATACAATAAATTAGGTGCAAAGTAGTAGAACAAGTAGAACAAATATACAGACAATAAATGAAATACTAAACAATGGAATATGAAATAAGAGTAGAAGCATGCACCTTTGTATCTCCTCTTCTACATTTGCGACAAAGAGTCCCTTGTCTTCTCCAGTTATTTTGTTTGTTTAAATGTAGAAATGAAGAAAATACAATGGACATGAAGGTAAGTTGGTATGTAAGAAGACATGTAAAAAAATAAACAGAGTTCGATTTATTTCAATGTAGCAGCACAAATAATAAAATTGACATGAAGATAAGTTATTATGTAGGAAGATACGCAGTATCTACATACAATAAGTTAGGCATAAAGAAGTAGAACACATATATTGACAATAAATGAAATACAAAACAGTGGAATATGAAATAAGAGTACAAGCATGCACATTTGTATCTCCTCTTCTACATTTGCAGTAAAGACCCCTTCGTCTTTGTAACATCCCTGGCCCTCCAAACACGGGGTAATTCTACCATGCAGAGTATACAACTTAAATGATAGATATGCATTAAATCTAATTAGCACATTTAACATGGAGTTATTTCCATCATATAGACTTAAATAGAATTAACAACAATTCATACATGCAACGAAATACATGAAAAGAACATACAAGCATCACAAAACATGCATAAAATACATAATGTAGCACAAAAATGATACTTATATTTTAGATGGAATAATCCACTAACTTCTTGTAGACCTTCCATGAACCTCCTAGCCTTAGACCACGCTACTCATCACTCTCAACAGTAGGTCACCCCCGAGTTGGGACTAAACTCCAACGGGCAAGGGAATTCTAGGCTTGGCAAGGACAACAAGGAAATTGCACAAAGCAACAGAAATGATATTTTATCCCAGGATCCACTTGCACCCACAACACATAGAAACTTATTCCCCACACACCTGCTCCACCCCAGGAGGATACACCTTCACTAATACAAGTCCATCGGCTAGTACACCTCCCTTACCTTGGGCTTCAGCAACATGCTGGACTGGAAGTCTCGAAGTACTGTGGCTGCTACGGGACTCCCTTCCAAGAGAACTCACTTCCCAGTAGACTCTCTCACCTGGGAGAGCTTCATACATGTATGATAACCAGTCTTTGACTTAGCTATAGCCGGGTACAGTTGACAACAATAGCAACGACAACAGGGAAAAATGGGTATGGACACCTAAAAAGGAAACAGCCTAATGTTAAGTCTCAACACGGCTCAGGCGACTACATTTGCGTCGGGCTTCACAGGAAACAACAAAGGACGACTTCCCCACTCTAGTTTCAGAGATATGTGCGGGTAGGCATAGGTCAGACGCAGAGGAAACAATCAGGTTCTCGTGCAGGATGGGAGAATGCAGAATGACTCAGGTGAATGATGGTCAAATGACTCATGAAACCCCCAACACAAGCTGACGCTTCAGCTTTAACTACATGTGCCCAGGTTTACACTTGTCTTCCTGGAGCTGCATGCGCTCCATTTAGCTTACATCCCCTTTCCAGGAACTTAGGATAACAAAACATATAATGTTCACCTTAGTCTTTAGGAAATAATATTAAAATATTATTCCTCTAGAGGTCAGCCCCCTAGCTTAGCCCCTAGCCCCAATAATTAGCCCCCCTTGCTTACCCTACCTAGTGGAGCTTAGTCCCCCATGACTCTTCTTCGTAGGTTGTTCTACATGCAACAGTGTTTATATTTTATTAATAATGTTCTGCATAATTACATATACAAAAATCAGGCTCATTGGCCTTGGCATCTGTCTCACCAGCCTAATAACACATAAGTCTTTCATCTTAAAACCACTTGGATCACCAGATTAATAACACATAATTACAATTCAGAAGGGGCTCGGCCTTGGGGTATTACAATCCCCTCCCCTTATTTTTGCATTGTCCTCAGTGCAATTTATTTACAAAACAACAACAAGATTTCCAAAATCTTCAAAAAGATGTGGGTACTCTACCCGCATAGCATCTTCATGCTCCCATGTTGCGTCCTTAGGACCGTACTAGGTCCACTGGACTTTTACAAGCCCTATGTCTCAATTCCGAATCCGCTTTCTTTTCCAGTCCAGTATACACACTGGATTCACTTGCAAGACGCCTTCTTGCTCCACCTGAATCACATTCCAATCAACTACATGATTAGCATCAAGTATATATTTCTTAAGAAACGAAATATGAAACACATTGTGCACAGTCATGGATGCAGGCAATGAAATAATATATGAAACTGGTCCAATCCTTTATAGAATTTCAAACGGTCTATAAAATCTAGCTTCCAACTTAGAAGAGTTTCCCATCTTTAGGGAACTTATGTTAGATTTTACTTTCAGAAAAACATGATCACCCACTTTGAACTCCCTGTGGATCATGTTCCTATCAGCATAACTCTTCTGCATGTCTTGGGCAGCTTTCAAATTCTGCTTAATCTTTAGCATTTGTTCTTCCATTTCCTTGAGAAACTCTGGTCCAACCATTGATTTATCATCTGGATTATCCCAACTTACTGGAGTATTGCACTTTCTGCCATAAAGTGCTTCAAATGAGCTTATCTTCAACGATGCTTGATACCCATTGTTGTAGGCAAATTCTACCAAGTGTAGGTATTCTTCCCATTGAGATGGTTTGTCCATCACATACATCCTTAGCATATCTTCTATTACTTGGTTTACCCTCTTTGTCTGTCCATCATAATCAAGATGATAAGCAGTGCTAAAGTTCAGATTCGTTCTGAACCCTTTGAATAATCCCTTCCAAAAATTTGAAGTGAACTTTAGGTCTCTGTCAGACACAATTATCTTGGGAATACCATGCAATCGTGTTATTTCCCTCATAAAAATATCAACAACGTTAGTTTCCTTATGAGTAGTATTTAATGGAATGAAATGGGCATCTTTCGTAAGCTTGTCTACCACCACCATGATTGAATCATGTTTCTTGTCAGTTCTAGGCAATCCTGTGATGATATCCATTGTCACTACCTCCCACTTCCACTCAGGAATGGGTAAAGGTTGTAGCAACCCTGTTGGGTGCCTGTACTCAGCTTTAACCTTATGGCACTCCATACATCTAGCGATGTAATCTACAATTTCTTTCTTCATACCTGGCCAAAAGTAATGGCTCTTGACTGCTGCCACAGTTTCCTGATATCCAGGGTGCCCAGCATAAGGCACATTATTCATTTCATTCAAAATCATAAGTTTCAAGTCCTGGACATTAGGTACATAAATTATATTCTTGTACAGAAGTATTCCATCGGCCTCTAATTTATAATATTCCACTTTTTGTAGCATCTTTCCATGGTGTAGCTTTGATACCAAATCCTTGTACTGTAAATATACATTTGCAGCTTCCAAAATTCTTCCCTTAATATCAGTTTGGTACATGCTAATGGATGTAACATGTAGTTCATGCACTCTCCTGTTGAGTGCATCAGCCACTTTGTTCTCCTTTCCTTTCATATGCTTGATATCAAAGTCATACTCACAAAGAAACTCCAACCACCTACTCTTCCTAGAATTCAAGGTTGGTTGATCAAACAAATACTTCAGACCATTATGGTCTGTTCTCAGTTCGAACCTCTTTCCCATGAGGTAATGCCTCCATTTCTTCAGAGCATGAACGATGTTTGCCAGCTCCAAATAATGAGTTGCATAGCTTCTTTCATGCTCTTTCAACTTTATGGATTCATAACAAATTACGAATCCATTCTGACTAAGGACTCCTCCTAGTCCTTCTTTGCATGCATCTGTGCACATTACAAAGTCTTCATTTGGACATGCAATCCTCAGGATTGGAGCACTGGTTAACAGTTGCTTCAATCGTTGGAAGCTCTTCTCACATTCTTCAGTCCACTGAAACTTCTTCTCCTTCCTTTGTAAGGAATTGATAGGGTGAGATATCCTTGAGAACCCTGCAATGAACCTTTTGTAATAGCCAGCTAGACCCATAAAGGATCTGACTTCTGTCACATTCCTTAGCATTGACCATTCCTTTTTGTCTTCTATCTTCTCAGGATCTACAACTATCCCATCCTTTGAAATGATATGCCCCAGATAATGGATATGTTTTTGATAAAATGAGAACTTGCTCAATTTAGCATACAGTTGGTGATCTCTTAGCACTTGCAACACCATACTCAGATGTTGTTCATGCTCTTCCTCTGACTTGGAATACACCAGGATGTCATCCAAAAAGACTATGAAAAACTTTTCCAGGTATTCTCTTAACACACCATTCATCGGGCACATAAAAATAGCGGGTGCATTTGACAACCCAAATGGCACCACTGTGAATTCATAGTGATCATACCTTGTTCTGAAGGCGGTCTTATTGATGTCTTCATCCTTAATTATTACCTGGTGATATCCTGATGTAAGATCTATTTTTGAAAATATCTTAGCATCCTTCAACTGATCAAAGAGATCATCGATCCTTGGCAGAGGGTACTTGTTCTTAATAGTCAGTTTGTTTAATTGTCTAAAATCGATGCACAATCTCAATGTTCCATCCTTATTCTTCATGAACAGGAAAGGTGACACAGTTGGGAGTATATAACCTTTCTTCAGAAGCTCTTCCAGCTGCATTTGCAGTTCTTTTGGCTCTGGTGTACTCATTATGTAAGGAGCTTTTGATACTGGAGTTGCTCTGGGCATCAAGTTTACAGAAAAGTCAATATCTCTCTTCAGGGTAGTCCTGGTACCTCTTGGACTACCTCCTCAAAATATTTTAATACTACATGGTCTTCAATACTCGACACCTTATCCTTAGGTGCTTCCACCATGTGGGCTACAAATAATTGACAACCTTTCCTGTAGCACTTCTTCAACTGCATTGTTGAGATTTCTCTAACAGTAACTACCCTGGGAATTCCTTAGACTATTCTTTGATTCTCTTCCTCATCTAGGCAAGTGAATGCCTTGTTACGATAGTCTAATATGGCATGGACATGTTGGTCCAACCAATCCATCCCGATTAGAACCTAAAGGCAGAATGTTCAATTCAGCTCTGGTGCTCAGTCCATTCATTTCCATTGGACAAGACTTAACCAATTTCGTAACCTTTCTCTTGGTTCCTATAGCCATCTAAACTAACCAAGATTTTCCATGTTTAGTTATCGACAATTGTAAACTTTCCACCACTCTAGGATCTATATAACTATGGATAGCCCCTGAATCGATTAAAATAGTAAATGGTTGGTTGTTAATCATACCTTCCACTTCAATCATGTGCGATTGATATTCTTCTTTCTTATTTTTCAGGGCTACGTAGATCCTTGGTACTCTACTACCCATGTCCTCCACGGTTTCTTCCTGTTGAACATTGTGGACAGTTCTCACTTTGTCATTCCTGTGGGGGCAATCTTTGTACCTATGATTTCCTTTACAACCCAAACATTCCATAGGTGATTTTCTTGACATTTGTCCACCCACTTCATGTTGAAATAATGTAACTGCAAAGTGTATTATTATTATTATTTGATATATTATTCATTGGATCAATCCCCATTGTGGATTGATCATGTCGGCTATTGTAAAAGGACCAAATCCCCTTTTGTAGATTGGTCATAACATAATTGTAATAGGCAAAAGAAGAAGTCAGCCCCAGAATATATCAAAGAGGCCCCATAATATAATAAAGGTGGCTATAACCACTCATATTAAGAAGTCGGCCCTGTCAGTGAAGAGACACTTCACACATGCTAGATTAGTATAAATACGGAGGCTAGTGCCTCACTTAGACACACCTCACTTGCTCATTTGAGAGACAAGTTTCAGAGCTGCTATTGGAAGAGAGAGAGAGAGAGAGAGAGAGAGAGAGAGAGAGAGTGGTGCATCATTGGGAGAGGATCTTTTTTATTATCTTGAGTTATCTCTTGGCATTGTATTGGCTATCTATAATACAAAAGTTTTGCTGGGTTTTCTTCCCCTAGAGGGTTTCCCAAGATAAATGTTGTGTCTCTTGTGATTGTGTATTTCTCAATGATCTTGTATTATGTGGTTGTTATCTATTGAAATGAAAATAACTATAATAATGGCTTAAACATTAACATGGTATCAGAGCCAATCTTAAGAGAGCATCTTTCACAAGAAAAAAGTGAAAAACGTCATTGTTGTTGTACATGCAAATTAGGGATTTTTGTTGGTGAGGTATTTCAGCCCTAAAACCATATAGAAAAGTGTACCCTCCCCAAAGGATCATTTTGGCACCTTCAGCGCACCTTTTCAGTGGCTAGATCTCCCAGAAAGTGAAACCATAGTTTCACAGAGTACCAGAAGTACCAGAAAACCAGAAGCACCAGTACAAAAATCCGCAGATCAAGTTTGAGGGGGTAAAAGTTGGATTTTCAGGAATCTGACTGCACCATATTACTCGCCTCAACTCAGCGCATGTATCCCCTGGATGAGAATTTCAAATTTTGAAGTTTGAAAAATTAGGGTTTTTGTAGTGTCCCCAAGGTCGAGCCCCGTTGCAAACCATGATATATGAAATGAATTGTAAACATGTCTATAGGCTGGTGAGCCATGTTTTGTATAAGCTGGTAGGCTTATGTGTTTGTTAGGCCATGGAGCCTAAGTGTTGAAGGCCAGGAGCCTGCTGATGTACATGTATGTATGTAGAATGATTAATAAAAATATAAACACCACCAGGTGCAGACCGACCACGATGAATGAGTGAAGGGGGACTGAGCGTCCACAAAGTGGGCAAGGGATTAGGGGTTGGAAGGTGGGAAAAAGGGGCTAAGTGTTGAGCCTAGGGGCTAATCCTAGGGGGCTTAAGCCTGGGTATAATATTTTAATGTTATTTCCCAAAGGACATGTGTATTTTATTTTATCCTAAGTTCCTATCAAGGGAAAACGTGCAAAAAGGATGCATGTTATGGGAACGCATGCATTTTCCAGGGTGACAAGTGTCAACCCTAGTGCATGCAAATATAATAGCCGAGATGAACCGTGGGAGGGGGAATCTTATCCATTCTACTCGACCGTCTGAGGGTGAAACCGTGGAACCCCTGCAAGATTACCCTCGTACAATCTCGAAAGAGTCTCTGTTTGCCCAGGAAAAGCTGAGCGAGCTTGTGCGTGGAACCCTGTTCAGAAATCTTGACCGTGAGAATATCCTATGGATGTTGAACCAGTTCTTGGTAATCATGTGTCTTTTTTCCCTGTGTTTGTTGTGGCACGCATTTCTGGACTGCGTGAGGCTTGTTGGCCTGTGAGCAACTCTTTCCAGGTGAAAGAGTTTGCTAGGAAGTGGTTTCTTCTAGAGAGTGCCCAGCACCAGCTATGGGCTCTGAGACTTCCTGATCTAGCCTGTTGCCGAGACCCAAAGGGGAAGGTTATCACCGATGGACTGTGCGTGTGAAGGTGTATACTCCCGGGCGGAACAGGCATGTGGGGAATGAGAGTCTGGTAGTAGTGGGCGTAAGATGGCATATTTGGGAAGAACCTTTCCAAATATTTCTGTGTTGTTTTCCCTGTAACCTTAGCCTAGCCTAAGATTCCTTGCCTTGGGGTGGAGCTCAGTCCCAGCTCAGGGATGACCCACCGTTGAGATGATGAATAGTGTGGTCTAAGGATGGGAGGTTCGTGGAAGGCCTGCACTTGGTTGGTGGATTTCACCATTGTTACAAGATAATTATCTAACTAAGTTCTTATCACATTTTGCATGAATGTGATACATAAATTATCATGTTTTTCGTTGTGTATATGAATTACTGTTGAAAGCTATGGATTGTCTAATTATAACAGTAACTATATGTTTATTCTGAGAATTAAAATGTATCTCTTTGTTGTTACGCATGTGATTATACAATTCTGTATGTTTTAAGTAAAATTCCATGTACAAATTGAATAGCGAGAGGTTTGAAAGCCTCGGTAGTGAAAAGTGACACTACAGTTTTCTCATAAAACCCTAAGTTGCAGTTGCAGTCTCAGAACCAGTTGCAGTATCAGTTGTAGTTGCAGTTGTAGCACCAATTGCAAACACCCTTGAAGTTTTTAAGAGATGGTAATGATTACCATTGCTGCGAGATGGAGCCACTACCTACAAATGCTATCAGAGGTATGTACTCACATATGTTTAAATGGTTAAACTTTAAAGAGTATTTGCATGAGAAGGGATCTCTTGCCATAGATCCAGAAGGATCTCAAGATCCAACACATTCAGAGGAATGATGCAACCCAGGTGTGATTATTCTAATATACATCCATTTTTTATATTGATCAATGTTGCATGTTGTAGCTATGACCTTCATTCTAACCTTTTCTAAGTCAATGTATTAGATGGATTAAAAGTTGAGATAATAGAACTTATCCTCTAACCCAATCTTCTGTCAATATAATGTATTGTCTTAGTACAAAAGACAGGTTGAAGAAAGCACTCGTCATCTTGAGTGAAGGAGACTCGAAAGAAAAGCAAGCACTCATTCCTGAGGACAAGGCTCTAGGTTTGATTAATCAAGTTAATAATATTCAAAGGTACACATGAAAAGTTGATGACCATAGTTGAGAAAGCAGTCTTTGTAAATTATCATAGTTGATAGCATGTGAGCATATAGAGGTAAATGCTTAACGTAATCATTTGTCTGATACAACTAACACCTCCTCTAGGAAGAATCTCATGTGTTAGTTCCAGGCTTCCATGAAGGAATGTTTGATCACAACACTATGAGAGTGTTGACCTCATTTCGTATTGCATTCCTTACCTTTAATCTTTGCTTCAGACAAATTACAAGTGATAGCTCTAAAGGAGCTACTGTGATGATTGTTCATGCTATTGCTTTATATTATCAAAAGGATATTACTCTTGTTTGTTGTTTTGTTGACCTTGTTCCAGGTCATAGGTAATAACCCTGAGGAAGCTATAATGAAGGTTGCAGAAGGAAACGTACTAAAGGAGAAACCATAAATGAAGCAATCATCATTGGAAGTGAAGAAAATGGCTTGTATAAGCTAAAGGGTCACTCAGAAGCTTCCATGACCCACACCATTGAAAACTCATGTGAACTTTGGCATAGAAGATTAGCTCACATCAATTACAAGGCACTACCATACATATGCAAAGTTGTCACAGGTCTACCAAAATTCAAAATTGACCATGAAGGCGTGTGCAATCGATGTGCACAAGGGAAGAACATCAAGAACCCTTTGCCGAAGAGAGACGGCAAAGAAAAAGGAATCCTAGATCTCATTCATTCATATGTATGTGGCCCAATGCCATCATCCTCCATTAGTGGGTATGTATATTATGTATCACTTATTGATGATTATTCTCGTAAGACCTGGTTGTATCTCTTGAAATCTAAAGATGAAGTGTTCAACAAATTCAAGGAATTCAAAGCCTTGATAGAGAATCTTACTGAAATAAAGATCAAGATAATCAGGTCATATAATGGAGGATAATATACCTCAAAAGAGTTCATGAGCTTCTACAAATATGTTGGGATCAAGAGGGAACTCACAACTCCCTATAATCCTCAACAAAATGGTGTAGTTGAACAAAAGAACAGAATGATAATGGAAGTTGTGAAGACTATGATCCATGATCAAGATCTTCCAATGTGCTTATGGGCAGAAGCAACAATGACAACCCTTTATGTGAAAAACCGATTATCCCATAGTGCACTTGGGTTCAAGACCCCTGAAGATATGTTCACCGGAAAGAAGCCAGAGGTAAGCCATCTAAAAATATTTGGCTGCCCATTTTTCATACATATTCCGAAAGAAACAAGCTGGAACCTTCAGGAAAGAAGGGAATATTTGTGGGATACTGTGAGGTATCCAAGGCCTTCAGAATTTACATACCAGGTCACTACTACATTGAGATCAACAAGGATGTGACCTTTGATGAAGATGCAACACTCAATAAATTGAGAAGATGCCACTTGAAGAAGCACGTGAAGAAGAACCCGTAATCCCAAAAACTGCAGAATCAGTGAGGGAGGTTCCCAGAGCTCAGAAACCAATGAGGGAAGACGTAGTTTCTCCTGATGAGGAAATTTTAGAAGACCATGATATAGTAGAATTTCAAGAACTTCCTCAGATGACGATCCTCCATAAAAGAAATCCATCTTGGGCTAGAGATCTCATTCAATATGGAGAGAAGTATGGTGTTCCCCAAGGAACCACGAGATAGGTGAAAAGACCAAATCCATTCTCTAGTTATACGGCTTTGATGTGTGACCTCCTAAAGAAGGAGCCTATCTACTTTGAAGAATCCATTCAGATGAAAGAATGGGGAGATTCCATGACATAGGAATACCAATCCATAATAAAGAATGATGTATGGGAAATAGTTCCCAGACAGAAGAGTAAAGACGTGGTATCCTCCAAATGGATCTTAAAAATAAAACATGCTACTGATAGAAGTATTGAAAAGTATAAAGAAAGATTCGTCGCTCAGGGATTTTCTCAAAAAGAAGGCATTGACTATGAAGAGATATTCGCTCCTATAGCCAGATACACTTCGATCAAAACCATCATAGCCCTTGCAGCTAAGATGAAGTGGAAGTTGCACCAGATGGACATAAAGAGTGCTTTCCTAAATGGTGTCATCTAAGAGGAAGTGTATATAGAGAAACCTCAAGGATTTGAAGTTGAAGACAGGAAGTCTCATGTCTGCAGGTTGAAGAAAGGATTGCATGGATTTAAGCAAGATCCTAGAGATTGGTATGGTCGGATAGACAATTTTTTGACGAGCTTGGGATTTACCAAGAGTAAAGTAGATTCTAACCTCTACTTCAAGGTTATGAACGATGAGCTAGTGATATTACTACTATATGTGGATGACTTATTCTTAACCGGAGAAGAAACTCTCATCATTGAATGTAAGAAGAGACTTGCCTCAGAATTTGAAATGAAAGACCTTGGCCTAATGCATTATTTCTTAGGTCTTGAGGTATGGCAGAGTCCATAGAGGATCTTCCTTAACCAAGGAAAGTATGTAGTCGAAATCCTGAAGAGATTCGACATGTTGGAATGCAAGTCCATGAATACACCCATGGAAGCGAAGCTGAAGCTGTTGGTCAACACTTCATCAGAATTGATTGATGCCATGCTATACAGACAGATTATTGGATTGTTAATGTACCCGACGAACACCAGACTAGACATTTGTTTTTCTATGAACACCTTGAGTCAGTTTATGGTAGAACCCAGACATGTTCACCTAGTGGTTGCAAAACATGTGATGAGGTTAAGGGTGCAACATATTGTGGTCTCAGCTATGATGGAGATCATGATTTCACATTGAGTGGATATACTGATGCAGATTGGGAAGGAAGTGTTTCTGATAGGAAAAGCACTTTAGGATGTTGTTTCAGTTTGGGATCAGCCATGATCTCATGGAAGAGTAGAAAGAAATCCAGCATTGCTCTCAGCACAGTGGAAGAAAAATACATTGCTGCATGTTCTGCCAGTTGCGAAGCTATATGGCTTTGAAAGTTGTTGACCGGTCCATTTGACCTAGAGATGGAAGAAACCACGATCCTATGTGAGAACCAGAGTTGCATAAATATGATAGAGAATCCTATATTCCATGACAGATCGAAGAACATAGAGATCTGATATCATTACATCCGTGGCATGGTGTAGAGAGGAGCCATAAATCTCTAGTACGTTAGCACGGATGAACAGGTTGTTGATGTGTTGACCAAGCCTCTATCTCGTGTAAAGTTTGATCACTTTCGAGATAAGATTGATATAGTCTGAAAGGACCTTCCTCGAAAGGGGGAGTAGTTGTTGTGATAAGACATCTCTTGCTTCCAACTTTATTGTTGTGACGTAAAGCAAGATGATGTGATGAGACTAGAATTGTTCTTCTGGCTTGACAGATGCGACGTAAAGCCAGTCTAGTATCCTTCTTCCAGCTTGATTTTTGTGATGTAAGTAGGACGAGTATCTTTCTTCTAGATTTATTTTTGTGACGTAAAGCAAGACGATGAGATGAGACTAGTACTATGCTTTCGGCTTGACAGTTGTGATGTAAAGTCAGTGTATTATCTTGCTTCCTGTTAATGTTTATGCCATTATTATAGTTCTTTGAATTTCAATAGATAAGAGCATAATAAGAAAAAGATCACTGAGAAATACACATTCACAAGAGACACAACATTTATCCTGGGAAACCCTCTAGGGGAAGAAAACCCAGCAAAAACTTACTTATCATAAATAGCTTATACAATGTTCAAGAGATAACTCAAACCAATACAGAAATTCCTCTCCAAGAGATGCGCCACTCTTCTCCCTCTCTCCAACTGGTAATTGCAGCTTGCCTCATAAGAGAATGAGCAAGTGAGTTGTGTGTTTGAAGTGAGGTGCTAGCCTCTTATTTATACAAGATTGGCACGTGTGAAAGGTTACAACTGGCAGGGCCGACCTCTCACTCTAGGTGGGTAAACCCACCTTTAATTAATTCTGGGTCTTCCATAATAACTGTTGGGGCTGACTTCTTATTCTGCACTTTGTAATTGTCCAATGACCAATCCGCAAAAGGGGATTTGGTCCTTATACAATTACCGACAT
>JZKD02S0654676.1:56604-78060 GCA_000966675.3 Picea glauca | reverse complement strand
CATATTAGAAACATTGTTTTCATGTTTGGACCCACTAACCTTGATGAGGTTTATGTTCAAGCTACGTATATTGAAGCAGGGAAAGCAGGTGTGTCAGGGGAATCATCGTCTTCAAAGAAAGAGGACAAGAGGAAAAGGCATGGAAAGAATGCAAATGCAGTGACGAGGAAGGAAGGAAAGCCCTCTTGAAAGCATTGCAAGAAAGAGGGACGTGATGAGGACAAATGTTGGTAGTTGCATCCCAAGAAGAGTCCAAAGTGGTTCAAAGAAAAGAAGGGAATGCAGACAGTGGCGATGACAACAAAACCCACAGACTTGGGATCGGATTCAGGTGATGAATCAAAGATCTCATTGGTTGGTATGACAGGTAAAATTGGTGAAGAGATTGATTGTAGAATAAAGTTGTTTCATATAAGGGTAATCATGCGACACACTAAGATAGACACATTAATCGACAGTGGATCTCAATCTAATCTAATCTCAGAAGAATTGGTTAAGCAATTGGGATTAAAAACACAAACTCATCATAAGCCTTACACACTTAAATAGATAAGAAAACATCATCAAATGCACATAACAAAGCAGTGCACAATCAAATTTGCAATTTCATCTAATTATGTGGACGAAGTAACATGTGATGTAGTGTCGTTAAGAGAATGTGGAATGGTCTTAGGTAGTCCATACTTATATGATCGTAAGGCAATCTTCTACATGACAAAGAATCAATATCAATTCACTAAAGCAGGTCAAGATTATGTGGTTCATGTTCATCATGTTAAATAAAATAAAACACTTCAAACAATGGAACAATTAAAGAAAGCAGTGCAAGCAAGCAACAAACCAATAATTGTTTCAAATGAAGTAATTAATCTTAAGCAAGAACAAGAAATGATTGTTGAATGGAAAATCAATCATAAGTTGCTTCAAGATAAGTTCATGTCGTGTAAATATTTCAAGTATATCAGCTCATTTGCAGTCGTCTTTTTGATGTTGTCATTAGTAATGTTTTCTACATGGATGATAGTGGCTTCAGTAAGATGTAACCGGGTTCAAATGGCTAACAATATACTGTCAGTTGGCATGATTGTGTTACAGTTGATCTTGATGAGACAGGTGCACAGGAAAGAGTTCAGAGACAGAGGACAAGCCGGGTGGCCTATCCCGAGCTTGTTGATTGGTCAGTAACCTTTTGGGGACCAAAAGGTCTTTTAGTGGGGAGGTGTCATCCAGAATCGGATCCAGAAGCCTGACAGGGCTAAAAAAGGCTAAAAAATGAAAGTGCTCAGAATCTGACGAAACCAGCGCCATTGCGTCTGACTCGTCTTCCTGATTCCGACCATATATTTACTTCGTCAAACGAGATCCATATGCGAAAGATATTGCGTTATGTCTGAAAACCCAAACAGGTAAAAAAAGGGATGATTATACAGTCCGTACAGTGCCACGTGGCAGGATAACTGTACAGGTCGTATGGCCATACAGCTGACAAGGCAGCTCTTGGAGACAACATGTGGCAGGTGATGTGGCATATGGTAGACAACTGGACCAGTCAGAGGGTGACATGTGTCACCACTGTAAGGGTGACACATGGCACAGGATGACGTGGCATGATGACATCAGCAGGCGACTGGGCAGGTACGGTGATAGGTGGTAGGGTATGTGGTAGATACGTGGACGAGTCATCATTTGACACTTGGTAGTTTTTCTTTGGTTGTTGATGTGCCACGTGGCCCAGTCATGGGCTACCACGTGGCACCCTGTGGTTGGTTCGTGGTTTATGTAAAATTATATGGTTTCACCGGGGTCGAACCCCCAACCTTCCTCCAGGCTGTGGACTGGCAGGACCAGGCTAACCGCCTACCCCACGGGTGTTCCTTGTTAGTTATACGGAAATAAATATATTTTAATTTAATCAAAGAAACGGTTGGGGGCGGAAAGGGTTGGGGCTTAGCCCCAGCCCACGGTTCAACAAACATTACCACATGACCACGACCGCAGGGAGTTGGTGGATAGGGACTAGCCGTAGGTCACGGGGAATCCCACGAGACCTAGACCTAACCAAATGGAAAGGGCGTGGGGATTATGGTTGTTAGCCCCGGTCCTATAAACACGCCCGATGACCAGGAGTCAGCCGAATAGGGGGGCCAGCGCACAAACGGAGGAGCGCTCGGCCACATGGTTGCCTCCCATATGACCAGGAGCGCGCGCCAAAAGGGGCTATGCCTGAAATTATACAAAAATGGGTTTTTTTGTTAATAGTTTGGATTTTTATTTGATATTATGCCTGTTTTAATGAATTTTCTCCATTTTTGGGAGATATTGGGCATTTTTGGAGCCCAAATTTTGGGAGGAAGTTAGGGATGGATAACCAACTTCAGATCTATATAAACCAGGCCTATTCGAGGTCATGGAGGACAGTCAGAGTAGAGTTATGTTGAAGGGAAGCCAAGCCAAATCCATTTTTATGCAGGGAATCTATTGAGGAGCAGACGCTTGCGGACCATTTCTGGGAGCTCCGGACGTTCGTTTTGCATGCCATTTTCTTTGCAGGGTTCTAGAGATCTGGAAGAATATGACCAGATCATTCTTGTATCCAATTGGCACTACTGTGATGTACTTTTTATCTTTTGAACAGAAATAAAGAAGCCTCCCCCACAGAGACAAAGGTCAGGAGACGTAGGCAACGTTGTGCCGAACTCCATTATCAATTCTCATGTTATGGTTTGTTTTTTATTACTTCATTTCAAATATGCATATGTGTATATGGCTGTCATGATTCCTCTCTTTTCCTCATTCTTTCATTAAGCTTCTCAATTGGATAAATAACGCATGCAAAATTAAAACTCAACCATAGTCATTAAAAGATCCTACGGATCATCTGTGCACTCCTTGCAGCAGATTCTTATGCAAGATATGGATTATTGCGGAGGAATGTGCACTACTTGCAGCAGACACCTTGCACTCCTTTCAAAGGAAATCTTACATTATTTCTCCTAATCTTTATGAGTCGAAACAGACCCTATCAACGCACTCCTTGCGGACTGTGTGCACACCTTGCACCGGCTCACGAAGAAAAGTGATTTTTAAATTTTATGCAAGCATTTTAAAGATACATACACTAGTAGAAAGATTCATTCATTCTTGAAAAGATTAACGACAACAACGGGGAAATTGTAAACAATATTCACACCATACATTGGATCAATTTTCCTCTGTTATCTTCATTCAAAATCAAGAAAATGGTTACAGCTAAAATCAGAACAACAACTATTGTTCACAAATTCCTACTTTCTCATAATTCTCATAACCCTCTTTAGGGAATACAAAACCTCTCTTTATACAAAAGAAACAAACTAAATGCTACCTACTTATAGTTACATCAAGACTAGGGTTAAACTCCCAGGTCACGCGTGCTCATTTTTTTCTACGCGCGTGATCTTTCCTTTTTCTGTTTCTATCAGCTACCAAAGATCTGTAGTAAGGGCTCGCGTTCGAGGTTCTGAATTGGTCCTCAGGCGCTGAGTTTTCCTGCCACGTTTACTTGTTGACAATGCTCTTTCATTAAGTTTCAAACTCGCAGCACTTGCCTCCTCATGAAGTACTTCCACCCGAAGTAAATGATCTCTTGACGCGTGTCCTTCACAATGGACAGTTGTGATCTACTTTGAGACTTTGAGAGTTTTTCACACTCCACACTTGAAATCATCTGAAGTGATTTTCTTTTTCTTACCTGGACACAGATCTAACGGTCGATCTCTTCTCCCCAGATCTACAGTGTATATCCACTTCGGGGATTCAGGGCTTCGGAGCTTCGCGCTTCGGCCTTTCTATTATTTTGCATCAACTTCACCGAAGTCGCGAAGTCCAAAGGGATTCCAAGTTAGCCCTTCTACGCTTTCTCCATATATGACGGTCGTAATGGTTTTTCTTTTCTTTCGAACTAATCCTACGGTTCACACTACTTTGTGGTCTAACACCACTTATGTCATGGTTTTACGATACACTTCTCCTCCTGATATTCTTAACATGGCCAAGGTAACCTCTTAGTACTCAAGAACATTCTGAGGTTCGAAATTGGTTCCTCCAAACACAACTTCCACTTGAAACTTGAGTCCAATGACCACTTACCCAGCCCATCCAGGCTCCACGTTGAAACCTTGGGTCAGAACTTGAGTTTTGTCCATTTCGACAACAACTCCTTCTGAAACTCTTGCCTCAACTTCCACTAACATGGCCCATCCAGGCTCAGTGTTGTAACCATGCTCTGATACCATATTGTAATATCCTCGGTCCTCCAAACACGGGGTAATGCTACCATGCGGAATATACATCTTAAATGATAGATATGCATTAAATCTAATTAACACATTTAACATAGAGTTACTTCCATCATACATACTTAAATAGAATTAACAACAATTCATACATGCAACAGAATACATGAAAAGAACATACAAGAATCACAAAACATGCATAAAATACATAATTTAACACAACAATGACACTTATCTTTTAGTAGGAGTAATCCACTAACTGCATGGAGACCTTCCACGAACCTCTCAACCTTATACCACATTGCTCATCATTCTCAGGAGTACGTCACCTATGAGTTGGGACTAAACTCCACCGGGAAAGCAAATTCTAGGCTTGGCAAGGAAAACAAGGAAGTTGCACAAAGTAACAGGAAATATATTTTATCCCAAGAGGCACTTACGCCCACAAAACACAAAACCTCATTCCCCACACACCTACTCCACCCCAGGAGGATACACCTTCACTAATACAATTCCATCGACTAGTACACCTCCCTTACCTTGGGCTTCAACAACAGGCTGGACCGGAAGTCTCAGAGTATTGTGGCTGCTACGGGACTCCCTTCCAGGAGAACTCACTTCCCAATGAACTCTCTCACCTGGGAGAGATACTTATAGGTCTAATAACCAGTCTTCGACTTAGCTACAGTCGGGTATGGTTGACAGCAACAACAACGGCAACAGGGAAAAACAGGTATGGACACCCGAAAAGGAAACAGCCTAATGCTAAGTCTCAACATGGCTCAGGCAACTACAATTGCATCGGGCTTCATAGGAAACAACACAGGATGACTTCCCCTCTCTGGTTTCAGAGATGTGTGCGAGTAGGCAAAGTTCAGACTCAGAGGCAAAAATTTGGTTCCTGTATAGAATGGGAGAATGCAGAATTTGGCCCTCAAATTCCCTAGTATATTTTAGAATCTTTTGTAAATGCTCTAGTTGCTCCTATATATAAGAATTGTAATGTTGTAAAGAGAGTTAGAGATAGAAAGAATGTTATCATTTTTATTTTTGTAAGTTGAGGATCGAGTGCTCTATCATGAGCTATGTGTCGAAGTTATGTTGTAATTCTCATTTTGCTAATAAATTTAGAGCACTAGCCCCTTTCTCTCAATCCCCAACCCATGTGAACATGGACCGTAACCAAGCGCTAAGTCAAAAGGTGCCTACTCGAGCCTTCGACTTCAAAAATTTTCAAAGCACAATACAAAAATCCCTCGAATTTTGGATTACCTAACTCACGAAGTAGGGAGGATATCCAGTCCATGTCTACCTAACATCCAATGGCTGATACTCACTATGGAACCTCAGGTATCTGAGTTCTAAGACTTCGGGTCTTCAGGACTTCGAATCTTCAGAGGATCTCACATTCGCACATCCAAACTGTTAATCTCCGAACATTCCCAATCACCTTTGGTGACATCCTTACGTTACATCACTTAACGTTTTCCAATTACGGAGGCATGCAATGGTGGTTTGGATTAACTCGCCTTTGATCCCACAATTATTCTGACTCTGACATGTAACCCCTTGGTGAAACCACGGTTTGGATTGTAGGACCGCATTGGATAATTAACTTCCATGCAACTTGGGTCCCCGTAATGCCTTATGTCCATTGATCTTGATGTATCGTGATCAATGCCAGTGTGGGTCCTTTGACCTTTAACTACGTTACGTAACCTAGGGCCCCAATAACCTTGCTCATACAGGATGAAACATGGTGGAATACTAGAGGCTAATACGTGGCCCATGTGCTACGGTCTAAATGCCATTTAAATATTCCACGGGTTTGAAACCCACCGACACGTGGCACACATCCTAGGCGTACATGTCACCTCCATGTGACGTCCTTGTAACTCACCATTTCAGCTATTCTGGATTTGGGATTTTTTATGCAGACCCCCCTTCTATTCTAAGGGTTGTGTGACCTCCCAATCTAGGATCGATAAAGAAACTGAGTATGATTGACTCTTTGGCCCTTAAGAACCTCAAATCCACTTAACAGGCCCTCTTTCCCTTAAAGCACGGGTTATATGGAACCTACATCTTTCTCCTTAATGCCTTTAAGATTCAGCGTATTTAGACGCTAGCTCTCCTGGTTAAGCCCCTCCCTTTATGTGACTAAGGTTGTGACCAGTCGCCTAATCGAAAGGCACGTCGCGACTTCGCATATCAGGTCTTTACATGCGAGTCACTCTAACTCTCCCGACTTTCAAAATCCCGATAGGAGCCTAGTGAATGCTAGCCCCTCTATTCCCCTTCACCAATAAGACCCTTCACTATGACCATGGGCCAATCTTTCGATCACTTCGCGGTTTTGTGTTTCATAAATTCGCACTTTGCGAAACATCTCCCTGGACAATCAACAGTCCAGATCTCTCCTCAATCCAATGGCTCAAATAAAATCGCAATTTCACATTTCGCGAGTTCTCAGAACTATTACCTCTGATTTCCCGAGTCACGAACTCCCAAAAAGACCAGATCTACAGTTTATCTCCCTCCTTCGACCAACAACTGTGATCTAATCGTGATTTCGCATTTCGTGAGTTCTTATAACTCTACCTTTGACTTCTTTAAGTCACGACTCAACGAAATGTTGATCTCTCGTCATGCGTGCTCCTTGACGATGGACGGTCTTGATGATTTCGGGATGATCAACGGTTGTGATATTTTCGCGAGTTTGCACTTCGCGAATCCTCACGACTCTACTCTTTGACCTTTCCACTCTACGAGTCAGTGAAATTTTGATCTCTCGCCACATGTCCTCCTTGAAAACGGACGGCTCCAATGATTTCATAGTTTCGTAACTCTGATTCTCTTGTACACTTTCAAAGGTTTATCGTTAGTGCACCTTATCTTGGTCGGACAACTATGACCCTTTTTTCACGCAGATTGAACAACTATGATCCTTTCTCTGGCTCTCAAATCAAACGACTGAGATGTTTGCTTTGTGCTTAGATCGGATGGCTGAGATATTTTCCTTTGCGATCACTCCTCATTATCTGGACATTGGTCGGATGGTCCATATATTTTCCCTTCGGCTTACGCTTTCTTCTAACTTAGAAGATTTTTGAAAGATTTAAAGGCTTCGACCTTTATCCTTCCAGCAAGTCCACTTCTTGGATATCGTTCTCACTTCTTGGAAAGTGCTACCCCTCCTGAGCTTGATCTCCTCAAATATTTATATCTCCCAAGCACTTCTTGCTTTTTTGGGAAATTCATCAAACTCAGATCCAAATATTCTTGAAAATAATTCTTTCCTGCCTTCCTGGCATTCCTCTGTTCTCGTCCTTCGACTTCTTTAGGGAGTCGCTTCTACTCTTCGTCGAATTCCATACCTGTGAACTCTTTGCAACAGATATGTACCCAAGATTTTAGTTCTTGCGACGATTATTCACACCTTGCGACAGTCGCTTTACACTTCCTATAGAGAAACCTTACATTGTTCCTCCTGAGCTTACGAATCAAGACAGACTCTGTCGACGCACTCCTTGCGAACTGAATTTTGGATCTGTGCACTCCTTGCAGCAAATTCTTACACAAGATATGGATTATTGCGGACGAATGTGCACTACTTGCAGCAGTCACCTTGCACTCATTTCAAAGGAAATCTTATGCTATTTCTCCTGATCTTTATGAGTCGAAACAAACCCTATCAATGCACTCCTTGTAGACTGTGTGCACACCTTGCACCGGCTCACGAAGAAAAGCGATTTTTAAATTTTATGCAAGCATTTCAAAGCTACATACACTAGTAGAAAGATTCATTCATTCTTGAAAAGATTAACAACAACAACAAGGAAATTGTAAACAATATTCACACCATACATTGGATCAATTTTCCTCTATTATCTTCATTCAAAATCAAGAAAATGGTTACAGCTAAAATCAGAACAACTATTGTTCACAAATTCCTACTTGCTCATAATTCTTGTAACCCTCTTTAGGGCATACAAAACCTCTCTTTATACAAAAGAAACAAACTAACTACTACCAACTTACAGTTACATCGAGACTAGGGTTAAACTCACAGGTCACGCGTGCTCATTTTTTTACATGCGTGATCTTTCCTGTTTTTGTTTCTATCAGTTGCCAAATATCTACAGTAAGGGATCGCGTTCAAGGTTCTGAATTGGTCCTCAGGCGCAGAGTTTTCCTGCCACGTGTACTTGTTGACAATGCTCTTGCATCAAGTTTCAAACTCACAGCACTTGCCTCCTCATGAAGTTCCTCCACCCGAAGTACATGATCTATTGACGCGTGTCCTTCACAACGGACGGTTGCGATCTACTTCGAGAGTTTGTCACACTCCACACTTGAAATCATCTGAAGTGATTTTGTTTTGCTTACCTAGACACAGATATAGCGGTCGAGCTCTTCTCCCCAGATCTATAGTGTATATCCACTTCGGGGCTTCAGGGCTTCGGAACTTCGGGCTTCGACCTTTATATTATTCTTCATCAACTTCACCAAAGTTGTAAAGTCCAAAGGGATTCCAAGTTAACCCTTCTACGCTTTCTCCATATATGACGGTCGTAATGCTTTACCTTTTCTTTTGAACTGATCCTACGATTCACACTACTCTGCGGTCCAACACCACTTATGTCGTGGTTTTATGATACGCTTATCCTCCTGAGATTCTTAACATGGCCAAGGTAACCTCTTGGTACTCAGGAACGTTCTGAGGTTCGAAATTGGTTCCTCCAAACACAATTTCCACTTGAAACTTGAGTCCAATGACCACTTACCCAGCCCATCCAGGCTCCACGTTGAAACCTTGGGTCAGAACTTGAGTTTTGTCCATTTCAACAACAACTCCTTCTGAAACTCTTGCTTCAACTTCCACTAACATGGCCCATCCAGACTCAGTGTTGTAACCATGCTCTGATACCATATTGTAATATCCTCGGTCCTCCAAACACAGGGTAATGCTACCATGCAAAATATACAGCTTAAATGATAGATATGCATTAGATCTAATTAACACATTTAACATAGAGTTACTTCCATCATACATACTTAAATAGAATTAACAACAATTCATACATGCAACGAAATACATGAAAAGAACATACAAGCATCACAAAACATGCATAAAATACATAATGTAACACAACAATGATACTTGTTTTTTAGTTAGAGTAATCCACTAACTGCATGGAGACCTTCCATGAACCTCCTAACCTTAGACCACATTTCTCATCACTCTCAGCAGTAGGTCACCTATGAGCTGGGACCAAACTCCACCAGAAAAGGGAATTCTAGGCTTGGCAAGGAAAACAAGGAAGTTGCACAAAGAAACAGGAAATATCTTGTATCCCAAGAGGCACTTATGCCCACAACACATAGAACCTCATTCCCCACACACCTAATCCACCCCAGGAGGATACACCTTCACTAATACAAGTCCATTGACTAGTACACCTCCCTTACCTTGGGCTTCAGAAACAGGCTGGACCGAAAGTCTCAGAGTATTGTGGTTGTTATGGGATTCCCTTCCAGGAGAACTCACTTCCCAGCGAACTCTCTCACCTGGGAGAGCTACTCATAGTTCTGATAACTAGTCTTCGACTTAGCTACAGCCGGGTACGGTTGACAACAGCAACAACAGCAACAAGGACAAACAGGTATGGACACCCGAAAAGGCAACAGCCTAATGCTAAGTCTCAACATGGCTCAGGTAACTACAATTGTGTTGGGATTCATAGGAAATAGCACAGGATGAATTCCCTTCTCTAGTTTCAGAGATGTGTGCGGGTAGACAAAGGTGAGACGTAGAGGCAAAAATCGGGTTCCCGTGCAGAATGGCAAAATGCAGAATTTGGCCCTCAAATTCCCTAGTATATTTTAGAATCTTTTGTAAATGCTCCAGTTGCCCCTCTATATAAGAATTGTAATGTTGTAAACAGTTTTAGAGTTAGAAAGAATGTTATCATTTTTATTTTTGTAAGTTGAGGATCGAGTGCTCTATCATGACTTATGTGTTGAAGTTATGTTGTAATTCTCATTTTTCTAATAAATTTCAGGCACTAGCCCCTTTCTCTCAATCCCCAACCCATGTGATCATGGACCATAACCAAGCGCTAAGTCAAAAGGTGCCTACTCGAGCCTTCGACTTCAGAAATTTTCAAAGGACAATACAAAAATCCCTCGGAGTTTGGATTACCTAACTCATGAAGTAGGGAGGATCTTCAGTCCATGTCTACCTAACATCCAATGGTTGACACTCACTATGGAACCTCAGGTATATGAGTTCTAGGACTTCGGGTCTTCAGGACTTCGAATCTTCAGAGGATCTCACCTTCACACATCCAAACTATTAATCTCCGAACATTCCCAATCACCTTTGGTGACGTCCTTACGTTACATCACTTAACATTTTCCAATTACGGAGGCATGCAATGGTGGTTTGGATTAACTCGCCTTTCATCCCGCAATTCTTCTAACACTGACACGTAATCCCTCAGTGAAACCATGGTTTGGATTGTAGGACCGCCTTGGATAATTAACTTCCATGCAACTTGGGTCCCCGTAATGCCCTATGGCCATTGATCTTGATGTATCGTGATCAACGCTAGTGTGGGTCCTCTGACCTTTAACTACATTACGTAACCTAGGGCCCCACTAACCTTGCTCATATAGGATGAAACATGGTGGAATACTAGAGGCTAATACGTGGCCCGCGTGCTACGGTCTAAATGCCATTTAAATATTCCACGGGTTCGAAACCCATCGACACGTGGCACACGTCCTAGGTGTACATGTCACCTCCAGCTGACGTCCTCATGACTCACCATTTCGACTCTTCGGGATTTGGGAGTTTTTATGCAAACCCCCTTCTATTCTAAGGGTTGCGCGACCTCCCGATCTAGGATCGATCAAGAAACTAAGTATGATTGACTCTTTGGCCCTCAAGAACCTCAAATCCACTTAACATGCCCTCTTTCCCTTAAAGCACAGGTTATATGGAACCCCCAGCTTTCTCCTTAATGCCTTTAAGCTTCAGCGTATTTAGATGTTATCTCTCCTAGTTAAGCCCCTCCCTTTATGTGACTAAGGTTGTGACTAGTCGCCTAATTGAAAGGCACGTCGCGACTTCGCGTATCAGGTCTTTACATGCGAGTCACTCTCACTCTCCCGACTTTCAAAATCTTGGCAGGAGCGTAGTGCATGCTAGCCCCTCTATTCCCCTTCACCGATATGACCCTTCACTATGACCATGGGCCAATCTTTCGAGCACTTCGCAGTTTTTCGTTTCACAAATTCGCACTTTGTGAATCATCTCTCTGGACAATCAATGGTCCAGATCTCTCCTCAATCCAATGGCTCAGATCAAATCATGATTTCACA
The DNA here is from genome assembly GCA_000966675.3 of Picea glauca. NCBI lineage: Eukaryota > Viridiplantae > Streptophyta > Pinopsida > Pinales > Pinaceae > Picea > Picea glauca. The sequence continues at coordinate 66,397 of JZKD02S0654676.1, read as the reverse complement.
TTTCGCGAATTCTCAGAACTATTACCCATGATTTCCCAAGTCACAAACTCCCAAAAAGACCATATCTACAGTTTAGCTCCCTCCTTCGACCAACAACTGTGATCAAATCGCGATTTCGCATTTCGTGAGTTCTTATAACTCTGCCTTTGACTTCTTTAAATCACGAGTCAACGAAATGTTGATCTCTCGTCATGCGTGGTCCTTGATGATGGACGGTCTCAATGATTTCGAGACAATCAATGGTTGTGATCTTTTCGCGAGTTTGCACTTCGTGAATCCTCATGACTCTGCTCTTTGTCCTTTCCACTCTACGAGTCAGTGAAATTTTGAGCTCTCGCCACGTGTCCTCCTTGATAACGGACGGCTCTGATGATTTCATAGTTTTGTAAGTTTGATTCTCCTGTACACTTTCAAAGGTTTATCGTTAGTGCACCTTATCTTGATCAGACGACTATGACCCTTTTTGCACACAGATCAAATGACTATGATCCTTTCTCTGGCTCTCAGATCGAACGACTGAGATGTTTGCTTTGCGCTTAGATCAGACAGGCTGAGATATTTTCCTTTGCGCTCACTCCTCGTTGTCTAGACGTTGGTCGGATGGTCCAAATCTTTTCCCTTTAGCTTACGCTTTCTTCTAACTTAGAAGATTTTCGAAAGATTTAAAGGCTTTGACCTTTATCCTTCTAGCGAGTCCACTTCTTGGATATCGTTCTCACTTCTTGGAAAGTGATACCCCTCCTGAGCTTGATCTCCTCAAATATTTATATCTCCCAAGCACTTCCTGCTTTTACGGGAAATTCGTCAAACTCAAATCCAAATATTCTTGAAAAGAATTCTTTCCCGCCTTCCTGACATTCCTTTGTTCTCATCCTTCAACTTCTTTAGGGAGTCTCTTCTACTCTTCATCGAATTCCATACCTGTGAACTCTTTGCAACAAATATTTACCCAAGATTTGAGTTCTTGCGACGATTATTCACACCTTGCAGCGGTCACTTTACACTTCCTATAGAGAAACCTTACATTGTTCCTCTTGAGCTTACGAATCAAGACAAACTCTGTCGACGCATTCCTTGTGGACTGAATTTTGGATCTGTGCACTCCTTGCAACAGATTCTTACGCAAGATATGGATTATTGGGGATGAATGTGCACTACTTGCAACAGTCACCTTGCACTCCTTTCAAAGGAAATCTTACATTATTTCTCATGAGCTTTATGAGTCAAAACAGACCCTATCAACACACTCCTTGCGAACTGTGTGCACACCTTGCACTGGCTCACGAAGAAAAGCGATTTTTAAATTTTATGCAAGCATTTCAAAGCTACATACACTAGTAGAAAGATTCATTCATTCTTGAAAAGATTAACAACAACAGCAGGGAAATCGTAAAAAATATTCACACCATACATTGGATCAATTTTCCTCTGTTATCTTCATTCAAAATCAAGAAAATGGTTACAGCTAAAATCAGAACAACAACTATTGTTCAAAAATTCCTGCTTGCTCATAATTCTCGTAACCCTCTTTAGGGCGTACAAAACCTCTCTTTATACAAAAGAAACAAACTAACTGCTACCTACTTATAGTTACATCGAGACTAGGGTTAAAATCCCAGGTCACACGTGCTCATTTTTTTCTACGCGCATGATCTTTCCTTTTTCTGTTTCTATCAGTTGCCAAAGATCTGCAGTAAGGGCTCATGTTCAAGGTTCTGAATTGGTCCTCAAGCACTGAGTTTTCCTGCCCTGTGTACTTGTTGACAATGCTCTTGCATCAAGTTTCAAACTCACAGCACTTGCCTCCTCATGAAGTACTTCCACCCAAAGTACATGATCTCTTGACATGTGTCCTTCGCAATGGACGATTGCGATCTACTTCGAGACTTCGAGAGTTTGTCACACTCCACACTTGAAATCATCCGAAGTGATTTTATTTTGCTTACCTGGACACAGAGCTAACGATCGATCTCTTCTCCCCAGATCTACAGTGTATATCCACTTCGGTGCTTCAGGGATTCGGAGCTTCGGGCTTCGGGCTTCAGCCTTTCTATTATTCTGCATCAACTTCACCGAAGTCACGAAGTCCAAAGGGATTCCAAGTTAACCCTTCTACGCTTTCTCCATATATGACGATCGTAATGGTTTTCCTTTTCTTTCGAACTAATCCTACGATTCACACTACTCTGCGGTCCAACACCACCTATGTTGTGGTTTTACAATACGCTTCTCCTCCTGAGATTCTTAACATGGCCAAGGTAACCTCTTGGTACTCAGGAATGTTCTGAGGTTCGAAATTGGTTCCTCCAAACACAATTTCCACTTGAAACACTAGTCCAATGACCACTTACCCAGCGCATCCAGGATCCACGTTGAAACCTTGGGTTAGAACTTGAGTTTTGTCCATTTTGACAACAACTCCTTCTGAAACTCTTGCTTCAACTTCCACTAACATGGCCCATCCAGGCTCAGTGTTGTAACCATGCTCTGATACCATATTGTAATATCCCCGGTCCTCCAAACACGGGGTAATGCTACCATGCGGAATATACATCTTAAATGATAGATATGCATTAAATATAATTAACACATTTAACATAGAGTTACTTCCATCATACACACTTAAATAGAATTAACAACAATTCATACATGCAACGGAATACATGAAAAGAACATACAAGCATCACAAAACATGCATAAAATACATAATGTAACACAACAATGATACTTATCTTTTAGTTGGAGTAATCCACTAACTGCATGGAGACCTTTCACAAACCTCCCAACCTTAGACCACGTTGCTCATCACTCTCAGGAGTAGGTCACCTATGAGCTGGGACTAAACTCCACCGGGAAAGGGAATTCTAGGCTTGGCAAGGAAAACAAGGAAGTTTCACAAAGAAACAGGAAAGATCTTTTATCCCAAGAGGCACTTACGCCCAAAACACACAAAACCTCATTCCCCACACAACTACTCCACCCCAGGAGGATACACCTTCACTAATACAATTCCATCGACTAGTACACCTCCCTTACCTTGGGCTTCAGCAACAGACTGGACCGGAAGTCTCAGAGTATTGTGGCTGCTACAGGACTCCCTTCCAGGAGAACTCACTTCCCAGCGAACTCTCTCACGTGGGAGAGCTACTCATAGGTATGATAACCAGTCTTTGACTTAGCTACAGCTGGGTACAGTTGACAGCAACAACAACGGCAACAGGGACAAATAGGTATGGACACCCGAAAAGGCAACAACCTAATGCTAAGTCTCAACATGGCTCAGGCAACTACAATTGCGTCGAGCTTCATAGGAAACAGCACAGGATGACTTCCCCGCTCTGGTTTCAGAGATGTGTGCGGGTAGGCAAAGGTCAGACGCAGAGGCAAAAATCAGGTTCCCGTGCAGAATGGGAGAATGCAGAATGACTCAGGAAAATGATGGTCGAATGACTAGCAAAACCCCCAACACGAGATGACACTTCATCTTTAACTGCATGCGCCCAGGTCGACACTTGTCTTCTTGGAGCTGCATGCGCTCCATTTATCTTATGTCCCATTTCCAGGAACTTAGGATAACAAAACATATAATGTTCACCTTAGTCTTTAGGAAATAATATTAAAATATTATTCCTCTAGAGGTAAGCCCCCTAACTTAGCCCCTAGCCCCAATAATTATCCCCCCTTCCTTACCCTACCTAATGGAGCTTAGTCCCCCATAACTCTTCTTTGTGGTCGATCTACACGCAACAGTGTTTATATTTTATTAGTAATGTTCTGCATAATTACATATACAAAAATCAAGCTCATTGGCCTTGGCATATGACTCACCAGCCTAATAACACATAAGTGTTTCAACTTAAAACCACTTGTCTCACCAGCCTAATAACACATAATTACAATTCAAAAGGGGCTCGACCTTGGGGTGTTATAGTCTTCTATAGTTATTGTGTTTTTTTTCATATTTTTGTGGTGAGGAGTTTCGAAGTTATTTGTCGGAGAACCCACAGTTGGCGTCATTTTTTCATCGACGTTTCGAATCCGAATCGAGATTCATCATCAAGACTAATCGTCAATTTGAGGGCTTGTTGATCTTCATCCATTAATAGTGTATATGCAGGACAATATAAGATAACCAGATCAGCTATCTATAAACCCTATTTGCAGAGCTAAATAAAAATTAAAAACAATTTCATTCCTAATAATAATATATCGTAACTCATATGTGTGTGTGTGTGGGTCTAGTTTAAAATCTAATAGTTTGTTTAATGGTGTTTTTAAATTAATATAAATACATAATTAAAATCTAGGGTTAGAATGGGTTTTAATTTCATTATATTAATTATTAGTATTTTATTTTAAACCCTAATTTATATCCAAGATATAGAGCTTAATGAACTTAATAAATTAAAGATAATTAGTAATAATTTATAGTATATCATAACTGATTTTAAGTGTTGATATATCTAAATATGTATATAGGTCTAGGGTTTCTAATAGTTTGTTTAATAGATATGTAAATATAAATCTAGGGTTAGATTTAGATTGAGTTTCATTATATTATATTAATTATTAATATTTATAGATGATTGTATATTATTTGAAACTTTATTTGATATTTAAGATTTAGTGGAATTACTAGATTATGGAAAAGTGAATTTTATAGGTTTCTCTCTATATATAAAGGGTTAGGGATTTAATGTGATACTAAGTAGTATGGGTTAATTTATGATTTAGGTTTGAGGTGATTAGGATGCATTGAGTATTAATATATAAAGTGTCATATGATTAGAGTATGTATAGCTTCATTAGTAGTATATATAGTAATAAGTTTTTTATAAGTATAAATTAGAAATTTGTAGTGGGTAGTACATGGTTAGTTAGACCCCTAAACCTAGTTACTAACTCAAAAGTAGAACATAAACAAGCCAGGAAAAGGAGAAGGAAGGTGTCATGTATGATTTGATCTGTGAGGGTCTCTAAGTTGGTTGATTAATGGGTGCCAAAAGTTGCTCACCTCGAGGCCACCGTCTCTGTTCATATTGTTAGGGTGCTTGATTATTTCTAGAGCTTCTCTTAAGCGTCTCTTGTAGGAATGATAATCTTTTGCTAGTATCTTAGTATCCTCAAGGCAGACATGATGTTTGGTTTTGAGTGTGTTATACTAAGGCCGAAGTGCGAGTGCGTTCATTCCTAATGCTTGCTTCATGTTCCTTAATCCTTACCTGAAATGACCGTCTGGTTTCCCCAATGTAACACTTACCACATGAACAAGAGACCTTGTAGGTGCCTTTTCCATGTTGCTGGTCTATAGGGTTTTTTACAGACTTCATTCTTTGTCTGATAGTAATTAGGGGTTTGAAGGAGGTTACAATTTCTTTCCTTTTTAAAACCTTTGCAATCTTGTCTGTGACACCTAAAATGTAGGGAAGAAAGGCCTTTATGTTGGAGATTTGATCATTCTGGACACGAGTCATTTTATCACTCTTATCCATTTCTTTTTTGATGTCTCTATCTTTATATCCAATGTTCTTAAAGACCTTGGTTAAGTGGTCTATTTCCTCCTCTAGATGTTCTTTGTCAGAAATTCTTGTTGCCCTTGTGGCCATGGTGTTGAGAACCCCCATATTTTGAGAGGGATGGTGGTGGGAATCTGCATGAAGGTAGTTGTCTGTGTGAGTTTTCTTCCTGAAGACCTTGTGTCCCAATGTAACATCTTGTTTTCTAGTCATAAGTACGTCTAGGAAGGGTATGCTATTGTTTTCTTCTGGTTCCATGGTGAATTTTATGTTCTCGAAAATACCATTGAGGTGCTCAAAGAATCTGTCCAGTTCTTCTTTGCCATGAGGCCACTTGACGTTGGTTTCATCAACATACCTTTTCCATCTAGATGGTTTAAGGGGGTATGTTTCAAGGGCATTTTTCTCGAACTTCTCCATGTAGAGGTTGGCTACGATTGGGGATAAAGGGGGTCCCATGGCTACTTCGCTTGTTTGTTCAAAAAACTCTCCTTGGAAACTGAAGAAGGTTGATTTTAGACAAACTCTGCTAGTTTGGTTGTTTGAGGGTCTGCGACCTCATTTATAACTTGAATGGCCTCATTTAATGGTATCTTAGTAAAACATGAAACCACATCAAAGCTGATGAGCATATCCTTTGCTTCAATTTTCTCTTCTTTTATGAGTTCCACGAAGTCTCTTGAATCCTTGATGTATGAGTCTTTCCTGCCAACTAAAGGTCCTAGGATCTTTGCCACATATTTGGCTAGTTCATAGGTTGGGGAACCGATTGTGTTGACAATTGGTCTTAGAGGAACTCCTTCCTTGTGGATCTTAGGGAGTCCATATATTCTAGGGGTGATTAGGCAGCTTGGAGTTAGTCGTTTCTTCATTGTTTCATCTAGGTTGGAATCTTTTATGGATTTTTTGACTTCTTTGATGACCTTGGATATTGGGTTGTTGTCTAAATTTTTATAACTACCAGTTGTGGTGAGATGCTCTATCATTTTGGTGTTTTAATCCATTATATTCATGACTATTGTAGCTCCACCCTTATCAGCTTTCAAAATCACAATGTTTTCATTGTTTCGGAGGTTCTTGATGGCTTCATGTTGCTTTTTGTTGATGTTATTCTTCGATGGTTTTGCATTCTTGAGGACCAGGGTGCAATCCTGCCTGATAGCATCCTTGTCTTCTTCACTGAGGTTTTTTATGTTGTCTTCTACACTGCAAACTATGTTTTCTATGGGAACGGTTTTCGGAGCAATGGTAAAACCCAATCCTTTTTTCAAGATGTTCACTTCTTCATTGTTTAGATCATTTCTGGACAAGTTAATTACTTTTTTATCATCATTTTCCATGTCATCTTTGTTTGTCGAGTCCCTTTTTTCGTCGAGTTTATTCAGTTTACTTGCATGCCATTTATTAGCCTTGCATCCCTCTCCATCCGCTTTGAGAATGGTGCTGGCATCCAATATTGTCTAGAGATCCGTTCTTATCTCCTGCGCGAGCTGAAGGTGCAGTTTGAAGGCCGATTTTGATAGCCAGTCAAGTGTTGCGCGCGTTCTCTTGATTTCTTTGTTTCAATGTGGGAACGCACAAAATACAATGAACATGAATGGAAGATGGTATGCAGGGGAGAACAAGTAATATGTACATACAGTAAATGAGAATCAAAGGAATAGAATAAAAGAGAGTTAGAAACATGAACCTTTGTTCTTCTTGATGCATGGTTGTAATTATATAGAATTTTTCCTGTCCAAAATACATTACAAGCCAGAAAATATTAAGAAATCACATGGTCATAGCTGAATGATTTGGTTTTGTGCAGCAAAGTATCCAAATATGTTTTGAGACATGGAAATATAATTTTGCAATATCTTTGATGTATATTTTACATTTCAAGTACAAGACAAATTGTATCGTGGTCAGACCACTCTGTTTATAGGATAAAGAGGTTGTATTGTGATATTGACACATTTCACCATATATGGTTGATAACTATGTTTTGCACATGTTTTATCTTAACCAAAAGAAAGCAAACATTGTAATTGCACATGTAGTTGTCCAATTATTTGTTATGCCACTATTTTGTAGCATGTCAACACTGAAGTATCCTACAATGGCAATGGTTTCATCCAGATGTAAATGGTGTGATGCATTTGAGAACACATTCATTATGTTCGCAATGTTGCACGCGAAGCTACATAGAAATTGAATTTTGTAACTTGCAATCCACGGAACGCCACTCTTGCTAGCACCATCTCAATATTTTTTTCTTCTACAATAACATTTTTGCAAAGGCATGTAGGTATGGTTGAAAGTTAGGAGAAAAAAATGGAGCAAAATTTAAGAGCAAGATGGAAAGATATGTCAATTTTGTGCAATTTTGTTGCAGCCTAAGCACGGTTGTATCATGTTTAGCCCTTCTACACCTACATGTAGTTTTCTTCTACAAGAACATATTGCAAAGGCAACAAGTTTGACATCGTATTTTTCATTCGAAAGACATGAGTTCGATTCCCGTACGAGATAGGCACTAGATTTCGACTTTGTGAGACACGGAAAAGGACCAGAATTGAACACTGCAAAGTGCAAAAAAACAGCTCCAACTGCTGGCGCAGAACCCCAACCTTGCAAAACCGAAGAAAACAAAAGAAAACAGTAAGCAACAAACTAGCGAGCAAGAATGAACATGCCCAACTGCAGTTGCAGGACCTCAAACTCGCAAACTTGAACCAAACAACAACAAGCAACAACCGATGAACCAACGAACCAGCGAACAAGGAACAACCATTGAACCAATAAACAACATATGTATCTTCAATGATGACCAAATTGCATCCCAAAGAAATATGAAACATATGACGACCATGCAAGTAGAAATAATTAAACACTCTTACTTGCAAAGTGCAAACAGTAAACAACAAAGAACGAATACAAAGCATCGAAACTTACTCGACAATGATGAACGACAGAAGCACGGGGCAAATTGTGGGTGCAGGACTTCAACCCCACAAAGTAAAAAAATAGCTCCAATTGCGGATGGAGGACCCCAACCTTGCAAAGTTGAAGCAAACAAAAGCAAGCAACAAGCACCAACAGGTCCAACTGCAGGTGCAGGTCCTCAACCTTGCAAAGTTGAACCAAACAACAACAAGAAGCAATCGACGAACCAACGAACCAGCGAACAAGAAACAGCCACCGAACTAGTAAACAATATATGTATATTCAACGATGACTAAATTGCATTCCAAGCATAGAAGAAGCATTAAACATACGACGGCTATGAAACTAGCGGTAGACAACAATATTGTTCAAAATCACTACAACATTGTATGAAAAAATTCAAGGAAAAATGTACTATTTAGGTAAACATTTAAGGTTGTTAGGGGTGTTCAAGGGCCTCGCGCTCTGCAAACATTTAAGTTGTCAGGCATGTTTAAGGGCCTCACGCTATGTAAACATTTAAGTTGTCAGGCCCATTCAAGTATTTCAAAAAGAGTGTCGCTGCTCTAAACCTTCGGTATGTAAACATTTCAATACAAATATAAATAATAAAAACATTAAAAAACAACGTCGATGCTCAGAACTTTCGGTATGTAAACATTTCAGTAAAAATTTGAAAATTTAAAAAGAGCGTCCAAGCTCAAAACTTTGGATATCTAAACATTTACAACATTGGGAACAAAGATGAACAACGAAGTTGGCAATAAGACTTCCAATCTATTCTCCAATAAGACGATGACATATAAGGCTTTTTTTATTATATAAAAAAATAATGTTTTTACTTCTATAATTCAAACAATATAGATGATGCGAAAATTTATAGTCAAAGGACATATTAATATGAAGTCAATGAATTATCGATCGCTATAGTCCCTCTATACATTTGATGTGATGATGCATTTTTCTAATAAAAAAATATAAATCTTTGTTTTGCTTAGCATAAAAAACACTCTAAAATATAATATCTAGTAGTTAATANTATATATATATATATATATATATATATATATATAACTTTAAAATGATGAACAATGTATTTTTTTATAAAAAAATATAAATCATTGCTTTGCTTAGTATAGAAAACACTCTAAAATGTAATATGTAATGATTAAAAACATATGTTTTTTTATATGTATATCTTACTTTAAAGTTATTTTGTTAAAAATAAATAAATAAAAATTCATACACCAATCTTATCTCAATTTAATCTCTGTTTTAAAATAATATTCCTGAAAAAATGATAAAGAAGATATAATTGAACATAAAATCAATCCAACCATTGCATAAGT
>JZKD02S0654676.1:6787-26833 GCA_000966675.3 Picea glauca | reverse complement strand
AATATAAACGACCTTTGTATCAAATCTCATCATGGATCCAAGAGTACCCTGGGGAAACTGGAGAATTGGACTGCAATTGTTGTATTAAATGCGAGCTTTTGGGATCGTGTAGCCATTCTTGGAGAATGGCTTGGAGCCAATTTGGTACAATGAAGGAGAGAGAAAAAAGGAACCCTTCATCTTCATATTTTTGGGAAAGTGCATCTGCAACCACATTTTCTTTTCCTTTCTTGTAAATGATCTCATAATCATATCCAAAGAGCTTAGTCACCCATTTTTTTTGCTCTGGGGAGGAAATGCGTTGTTCCATAAATACTTGAGGCTTTGATGATCTGTCTTAATTTGGAAGCGTTTCCCCAATAGATAAGGGTGCCAAAGATCAACGACATGCAGAATAGCCAACATTTCCTTTTCATAGATTGATTTGCCCAAATTTTATTCAGACAGTTGTTTGTTGGTAAAGGCCAAAGGCCGACCCTCTTGCATAAGGACATCGCTAATTCCTTTCCCTGAAGCATCAAATTCTAGGACAAAGGTCTTTGTGAAATGAGGAAGGGCCACGACTGGAGTGGTGCACATGGCCATCTTCAAGGTTTGAAAAGCCCAAGCAGTTGTTGGAGTCCAAGTGAAAGAATTTTTTTTAAGGAGTGCAGTGATAGGTGTCACAATCTTTCCATAATTCTTAACAAACTTTTGATAATAACCTGTTAATCCTAGAAATCCATGCAAGCTTTTGAGAGTCTTTGGGTGAGGCTAGTCTTTCACAGCTTCAATCTTTTTAGGATCCGCCCTGACGTCGTTCTTGCCAACAAGATGACCCAAGTACTCGACTTCCGAGGCACCAAAAGCACATTTAGTTTTTTTCAAGAAAATTTGGTTCTGGAGAGAGTAGATGGAGAACTAGATCCACATGAGCAAGATGGTATGTCCCGGTTTTGCTATAGATGAGGATATAATCAAAGAAAACTAAGACAAAATGACAGAGAAAAGGACAAAATACATGATTCATGAGGCTTTGGAAAGTGGAGGGAGAATTACACAAGCCAAAGGGCATGACCAAAAACTCATAGTGGCCCTCATGAGTTCTAAAGGTAGTCTTAGGAATTTATGCCTCTTTCATACAGATCTGGTGGTATCCAGAATGAAGATCAAGTTTAGTAAATTATTGGGTGCCACTTATTTCATCCAAGAGGTCATCAATGACAGGAATGGGAAATTTGTCTTTAATGGTGAGTTTTTTGAGGGTGCGGAAGTCAGGACACATGCACCAAGAACCTTATTTATTCATGACCATGACCATAGGAGAAGAGTAGGGGCTCATACTAGGGTGGATAACACTTGCGTTAAGGAGTTCTTGAACCATTTTATCAATTTCATTTTTTTGGGAAAAGGGGTGACAATAGGGACATATATTAGGAGGAAGGCTTCCTGGGACAAGGGGAATGGAATGATCATGAACACCACGGGAAGGAGGGAGTCCCTGGGGAGTGGAAAAAACCACTTGATGTTTAGAGAGGATAGATTGGAGGTCCTGTGGCACAGAGGGTGTCTCAGTTTCTTGTATGGCATGGAGTTGGGAAATGACGCCAGAATGACCTTTTTTTAGCATCTTTTCTATGCGATGGGAACTAATGATCTCAGGGGAACCGACGATGATGCCTTGGAAATTATATTGTTGGCCCTCTTGGTCGAATTTCATGGTTAATTCCTTAAAATCTATGAGAATGGGACCCAAATTTCTTAGCAAGTCTGCACCCAACACAATGTCACAACCACCCATGTCAATAGCAAACATATGAGATTTCAGGTGGTAGTCACCAATTTGGAGACACACATTTTCACAACGCCCTCCGCATTTCATGGACCCGCCATTGGCAATCATGATTTGGAAATTATTGACTACACGAATATAGAAATTAGTTTCTTGGGCAATGTGGCGATGAATAAAATTATGGGTGCTACCACTATCAACAAGAATGATGACCTTCCTATGCTTGATGTAGCCAATTAGTTTGAGGGTTTGGGGAGGAGAGAGGCCAGTGAGAGCATTTAGGGAAATGACCGGTTCTACTTTTGGAGGGTCTGAGGGAGGGGTTATGTCAGTGGGTTCAGGTGACATGGACACAAGGAGAGCTTCAACATCCTCTGAGATGGCCATAAAAATATTTTGTTCCTTACACTTGTGTCTCGAAAAATATTTTTCATCACAATTATAACAAAGGCCTTTGAGTTGGCGTTCATCCATTTCATCCATGTTCAATTTTTGTATCTTTAGTGGAGTAGAAGGAGGAGTGGGATTTACTGGTTTAGTGCGAGGAATAAAGGAGGGTTTCCAGTTTTGAGAAGAGACAACCTGTTGTGCTTCCTTATCTCTTTTAGTAGCCTCCACCCAACTCTGAGGTCGAGCCATGAGGACATGGGCACGAATATCATCCTTGAGGCCACTGATAAAAAATTCTCGGAAAAAAGCATCAGACATGCCCTCTGTACGAAAATCCAATCACTCAAAAGCAACTATAAAGTCTTCCATTGTGCCAGATTGTTTCAACTTTGTCAAACGACCTAAATGGTTGGTGTCTGTTTCAAAGCATTCATAAATCTCTACCACAAAGTGTGTCCAAGAAACATACCCTTGACGAGTAGTTTTTTTCCATTGACACCATTTCCAACGTTCTTGATCTAGATGGAGAATACCATACTGGAGTTTGGCCAACTCATCTGTAATGTCGTACAAAGAGAAATAATGTTCCATTTGATTTACCCAACCAGTGGGATCTGAGCCATCAAATTTGGTCACATCCACACACGAAAGGCGTAGGTCACGTTGAAAGTGATGGTGTTGATAATTATGGGAATGAGAGGAAGTTTCAACTTCATTATGAAAAGGTGGGTCAGATAAAGGGGGATATGCAGGTATATGCAACTTGGTGTAGATTATCGAAGCGACAGATTCAAGTTAGGTAGTAATGTCTTGTTTGAGGTCTTCTTTGAGTTCCTCGATTGAGGCGACGATGGAGGAATGCATGTTTTTATTGATGGTGGAAATATTGGCACCAAGTTGTCTCACTTCTTGTTGGGTCTCTGTGAAATTAGATTACAAGGTATTGAAGCAAGCTTCCAAGTCTTGGCTATGGGTATGGGCCATGATGACGAGGGAACCAAAAAGGGGTGGGTGGGGTCCAAAAAATTGTTGAAAAATGATAGGTATGAATGTGATAAGTGTGAAGAGATAAATCCAATGGAATAGGTCTCAAATAATGGTGCAACAAAATCCAGACTGTTTTTTTTTTTTACACCTGCGAAGTTATACTCCGGTCTAAAGAATATTGTAGTGATGAAATGCCCAAATTCTTAAGAAGGAAGAAATTTTTAGTGATTTGGAAACTCACACACAGCTGCGCGGCAATAGATATTGTCAGTTTTTTTGTTTTTGTTTTTGTTTCCGTCCCCAAGGGTTAGGTATTCAAGGGTTCTACAGACAAGGGTTTTCCCTGTGCTATAACTCTCTGATATATGTGCAGGGTCCAATAGTAGTACTCGACCCAATATCTCAGGGCACCAACTAAGGAGGATAGACCGTTCCCCTAGTCGTACTACCCGAATACTCAGGTACTAGAGAGTATCTTCCTGATTGTTGTTCTCGGTGGAACTATAGCAATCAAGCGGCCAATTGGTTTATCTAAAGAGGGCTTTAGGAAATCTAGGTTGATCTGTATACAAGTGATGTCCTATGCACTACCACTCGAAGGGATACCAACATGGGTTACAAGGGTGGCCAATAGATGTGCGCTTAAATACCACTTGAATTTCTTGTGTGTATGAATCCTCGACCGCGGGTTTATGCGTGTAACGACATATCTTTGTAGCTTAAAGACGTCAGAATACGTCTTTACCCTGGAAAAAATTAACCCACAATTTTCTGCCGAGGAAAGTGCTCTAATACCACTTGTAATATTCCAGATATAAAAAGTATGCAAAACATAAATAAAATGATAGAAATGGAAGATGAACAACAATATAACCAGAATAACACCACAATAATACCACTATGATACCAAAATAACACCATAATGAGCACTTTGATTACTGATAGTAATGTTCACTTACCTCTTTGAGGGGGCAACCTCCAATCGAGCAGAGCTCTATTACAGTAATATCCAAGAAAAGAGTTCTCATACCCTCGACTCCTATTTATCCTAAATATGTCTATCAAAAGAACCATCTAGAGGAAGATCCTTCTAGAAGCGGAAGCTTCTATTAGGTTTTCTTACATTCGACTTATTCTTCCTTATTGCTAGGCCTTATTAATATTGACCTTTATTACATCAGAATATATTATTCTACCTACGTGAGGGGTTAGGTCCCTAACACCATCCTTGATTAGTCAGTACTGGTTGTCTCTCCACATGAAGGTTTCATCCCTCATATATATGTAGGGGCTTCCAAACACTACACTACACACGTCTAGGGGTATTACATCCAAAACCACTTCATTAATAAAGTCGACACTTACATCAAATTTAATATTACATTTTTTTGTTACCTTAATATCTACACCCTTGTTTACCCAACCCAATGGATAGGGGCTAGGATGATCGGAACCTCCAATCCAAGCTTGTTGACCATATCTGTTGCTGTGAGATTACCTTGTGAACCAGTGTCGAATAGGGAATCTATCGTATCCTTCTTGAGTTAGATCTTGATGTGGAATATCTTGTCCATATCCTTCTCTTCCTGGTGATGAAGGATACTTGTATTCACCTCATTCTTTTCTTATGTGCAAACAATACTCTCATCCACATCAAAGCTTCTTTCAACTCGATTGCTCGAATCCATGGCTAGAATATTATTTTCTTTGCATCCTTCTTTTAGTTCTTCTGGTTCAACTCTAGATGTAGTTTCCAACACTTTTCCTCAATGTGCCCATCAATATTGCAATGGTTACAATGGTTGTTGGGATCCTTGCACTAATGTGCAATAACTATTTTATTTTTATCATTTCCCCCTTTCCCCTTCTTCTTCCCCTCCTTGGAAGCTTCCTGATGCTCTTCCTGCGTGCAACTACCTGACTTCCCTTTATTGTGACCTATGTTTTCCAGATACTGTTCCTACACACATGCCTCGTCCATTTTCCTTGGCTTGAAAATCATCACTTGCTTTCGTAGATGGCAATGTAGACCCCTTAGATACTTGAGGAGTTCATTTGGGATCTTGGGAGAGATACCCAACATGATTTCGATCTTCCTGAACTCGGTGGTGTACTCTTGTACACTCTTCCCTTGCTTCTACCTGAAGTAGTGCCATTAGATCCATTGGTCCTCTACATACTCAATAGGGTATAATTGGGGCTTGATGAGGATTTTGAAGTCCTCCCACTTAGTTACTGGCAAAACACCCTCCAGCCTAAGTTTTTATGTATGGATTTCCCACTAGTTAAAGCATATCCCTCTAAATTTAGTCTTGCAAATGACATATTTTGTTCTTCATCTATATGGTGAACACTAAAATAAACTTCTAGTTGCTACAACCAATGGTTCAATTTTAATGCATCGATCTCACCTTAGTATGGCTTTATGTCCATTTTTGCTTCCATTTTGAATAAATAGTGTGAAGGGTATATGGTACTAGAACTCAGCTCCTCTTTCTCGGGTTCTTTTCGTGACTCCTTTTCTAGGTCTTCAGTATCCCCCGGTTTCCTGTCTAAACTGATATTTGAGTTTCTAGCCTCCAACTCCTTTGAATGGTCCGAGATTGCTTGCTAGAGTCACCATGAGGAGGGAAATATTGCGAGATATGTCAGTGACTTACTCTTTCAT
Source organism: Picea glauca (assembly GCA_000966675.3). Lineage (NCBI taxonomy): Eukaryota > Viridiplantae > Streptophyta > Pinopsida > Pinales > Pinaceae > Picea > Picea glauca. The sequence continues at coordinate 21,017 of JZKD02S0654676.1, read as the reverse complement.
CCTTGAAAATATCTCCTCTACTAAATCTATATGGTTGTTATGAATAGACTCATTGGCCATGACTAGGGTTCTGCAACTTTCTTCTTAAACTGATTCCTAGATCCCTCCAAATTTCCTTAAATACCCTAAGAAAACATACTCTGATACCAATATGATCTATAAATTGTCGTGGATATTCCACTAAACATTTTTTCATAATAGATTTAATAAAATACCGAAATATTTTACCGTGAATGTTAATTTCCTTTAGATCCCAGATCCTTTAATTACTGGTTTTTTTGCTTAAAATGTATAAAATAGTTGAAATGCGAAAAATAGAGAACGAAAATAAATACTCACACACCATCCACAGATAAACACAATATATAACCCGGGAGACCCAATGTAGAAGAAAAACCAGCTAGAAGGTGAGGCCACTTTGATTTCTTTTCTTCAAATGCAAGTACAAAGAAAGAGACTGTTGGCACAGGGGTAGACCCAGGGTTCATCTCCAAGAGAACACCAACAAGCCCTAACTACTGGCCCTTTCGGCAACACCTGTAAAGCAGATGCAGTCTCACCCTAAGCAGTTATGAGGGGGTTGCAGGACAGAGATGCCTACAACCAAGGGGAATATCAAGTGGATCTAATACAAGAACAACACAACATTCATATATCACTTATTAGCTAGGATCTACTCTGCACATATACTTATCATATCTAAAACAATAATGCACTCACAATATATCAATGACAGAGATAGAATACCAATCACACACGACACAAAATATACGTGGTTCACCCTCTCTCTAGGGCTACGTCCACATAACTGTGTTTTATAATATATTAAAACAAAGCATACCATTCGTGTGTGTTCTCTTAGTTAGTAGATCCTCTTTCTTCTCCTCTCTTTCTCTCCCCTCCCTGTCCACCCAGCTGCAGGGTTGATCTTCGCACCCAGCTGAAGATCTTACAATACCAAAAGGCTTTCACACTCGACGCTTCTCTCTCACACAACAATAATCTCTCACAACAACCAACAATAACAACTAGATCGATCAATAGTAATGACAACATCAACAACAACAACAACAACAACCCAACCCAAGTCCTCTTGACCTTTATTTATACATTACAATAGCTCACCGACATCCTTAGGTCAAAACCTAGGTGTCAAAAACCCTAGATACCAAAACCCTAGGTGTCTAAAACCCTAGGTCAACTTGACCCATAATTTTAGGGCTTCGCTAGCCTGTCTTTCCTTCTTTCTCACACGGTGCTTTAAGGCGTCCAATAGTGGCTTTATTCGCTTTCTGAGTTGTCCACGGTCCTTCTTTCTTTCTTATCTTTCATCCTCGATTTCCTCATCCAACGACTTACTTCGCTCCATCATTTTCGCTCTTTTTCTCACTTTGACCCAATAACAATCACTGTGTCTTCCGTGAAGTTCACATTTTCCTTTTTCTTCCTTGATATTCACGTACTTCCATACCCAAGGGCCAACATGCCCCCAACACTCACCTGTGACTCGTCCCGAGGCACTTCAGATCTCGGCTTCCTTTTTTACTTCGATTTCAAACTACATAGTGCAGCCTCTGCTTTCTTCTCTTTGCTTCCTCTCCTTCCTTGTGCAGACTGTATTTTCTATGTCTGGTACCCAATTTCAACTGCACCTGGTACCTAGACCCTTTTCTTCTTGCGTTTACTAGGAACTGTAGGGCAACTGGTTTTCATAGCACAATTTCAACCGGCTCCCATTCACTAATCCTTCCTTCCACTCTCCCTTTAAAGTCTTCAACTGAACAACTCCTCCTTCTATAACATAAGTGATCTCATATGGCCCTAGCCAATGCATTTTGAACTTCCCAGGATGTTTGATGAACTTACTGTCATATATCAGTACTAGATCACCTTATTTAAATGCCTTCTTCTTGATGTGCCTGTCATGATAGGCCTTCTCTCTTTCCTTCTGAACCTGCTGATGGAATCCTGCAATAAACCTGTCTTCCTCTAATTCAACCAACTGTGCAAGCCTCTCTTGAACAACGCCAGGGTCATCCATATGGAAATGCAACAATTCTTAGGCTTGGTACCAGATATTCCATTGGAACAACAACTTCAAGACCATATACCAACTTAAAAGGTGTCTGCATTGTCAGCTTCTTGCAAGTGGTTGTATAGGCCCATAATATTGCTAGTACTCTTAGATCCCAATCATCCCTGTTCACATTGCAAATCTCCGTCAGCGTTGTCTCCAAGATTTTGTTGAATGCTTCAATTGTCCCATTTGCTTGTGGATGGTATGGTGTGCTCTTCTGATGGTGGACGGCAAATTCTTCAGTCAGGGTTTCAACTGTCTTATTGATGAAATGTGTGCCTTGATCACTCATAAGGATCTTTGGGCATCCAAACCTGGTTATGATGTCATCAAATATGAAGTGTGCAGCTGTAGTTGCACTACAGTCCTTAATTTCTCTTGCTTCGACCCACCCGGTCAAGTATTTTGTTGCTGTAATTATGTACCTTGCTCCTGTACGCTTTCCTGGTGGGTTTATAGGTCCAATGAAGTTAATGGCCCATTTCTCGAATGCTTGTAGGATCAGTTGTGGTGCTAGTGGAATTTCATCTCTTCTAGAAGGTTTCCCAACTCTTTGGCATACATTGCAGCCTCTGGAATAGTCTTTAGCATCTCTGTGTAAGGTAGGCCACCAAAGGCCAGCTCTAAGAACCTTCTGCGCAATTTATTTCCCTGTGTAATGTCCTCCTGTGATGCATTCATGAGCTTCTGCGAGGATCAGTGGTTGTTCTGCCTCCATAACACATCTTCTTAATATCTCATCAGGTCTCATCTTGTATATATGTCCAGCTATAAGAGAGAAGTCTATAGCGCGCACTACTAGATGTTTCTTTTGGGGAATTGTGTACTCACTAGGTGTCATTCTTGTTGATAGGAACTTGACTATCTCTGCGAAGTGGTCATCGATATTTCTAATGGCCAGTAGTTGTGCATCCGGTAGTGCATCCTCCAAACTGGTCAGCTCTTCACCATGTTCCAACCTTGACAAGTGATCAGGAACTTTGTTCATTCTCACTGGATTTACTATGATCTAAAAATCATATTCCTGAAATAGCAGAAGCCATCTACATATCCTTCCCCCCAACACTGGCTTGTTGACTAGGTATTTCAGTGCGGAGTGATCAATAAACATTTTAAAGTGTCCTCTCAATAAGTAGTGGTGAAATTTCTGCAATGCATATACCATGGCTAACCCTTCTGACTCTTCGATGGGTTCTATAATCCCTGCTTCCAGCATTCTATCGAGCTCAATCTTCAATTTTTCCTTATATTTAGGGTTCAGTCTGTACGGCCTTTATTTGACTGGTCTAGCATCTAGCTTTAAAGGGATCCTCATCTCTCCCATGGGTCCTTTAATTCCCTTCATATAAGTGAACTTGGTTGGAAACAAGTCCTGATATTCATGCAGTAACTCTGTAATTTTTTCAATGGTAGCAACATCCCAATAATCTCCAACATTTGTAAACTTAGGTGTCTGCTCTGTTCCAATATTGACTTTTTTAATCTTGATTGGTTGTCCAATAAATGGTAACTGAACTCCTGGTCCTTCTACATCTTTATGGCCTTATGTTTCTGTGATGTTCACCTTCCTCAGATCATCGTCTTCATCAACATTGATGTTGTAACAACCTTGTAGTTTCTGGAGAGGCGCAGTCCATTCGTCCTCTTCTTGTTCCAAGGGAAGGCTAGATACTGCCTCAAATACTTTCTATATCGCAATCTGTAATGCTTGATCTACTAAAGGATATTGACTTTCAAATAAGAAGGTGGTTACAAAATTCTAAATCATACCTTTCCAATCTGTAGTGATGAGGCACAACTCTACTTGAAGGTACCAGTTGATAGGTGTCATGTCCAGTGTGTTGATGAATTTGTGTACCCATTGTTCTTGAGGAACATTGTTCCAGGCTTCCTCACATCTTCACACATGTTCCTTTGGGCAGCTTCGACTTGTGTATCAAACTTTGCAGCCTTCTACTTGTGCTGAGAACCACGCTATCATCAGGGTATGACATTGTACCCAATCTGCAATGTTGTTTTTGTGTGTCCCCCACCATATTGTTGGGGTTGCTCTCAGGGCCTCATCCATCGCCAACAGTCTTTTTTGCATTGGTACACTCTCTTCAAGGTCTGACAAGAAGGTTTCTAAAGGATTTAGACCATCAAAGGTAGGTAAGTTACTTATTGTTGTGCCGATCTAGCGAATTTCTCTGGTTAGTCTAACACATCTTCTTTTAGATACTTCATACATTTTATTATGCCAATCCTCCAGTGCTTCTTCTGATTATGATGAGCATATGTTGTCACTTCGCCAGCTTAGGTTTCCATTGCCCATGGGATTAATGTAATCCTGTTGTCTGGCTATTAATTTGTATATGTTTTCCAATTCATATGTGCGATCTTCTTCTATGATGGGCTCTGTGTATCACTGACCTTCATCTGGATCTAAGTGTCCAATGACCTAAGGCCAATTTTTTCAATAGTCATATGCCTCTTCTTTAAATCAACCACAGTGGAATTATTGAAGTCCCAATCAATTCCTAATAGAACAGAGTAAGGGAAATTGTCATCAACTATCTCAATTACCTCAAAATCTGCAAATGTTCTTACTCCATCAATGTGCACAGGGACATGTTCCAGTCTGCCAAAGGGGATGACAACTTGTTGATTGGCCATCCTAAGCCTGATAAGGGAATAGATCAAATTCGGTTTTCCCATCAGTGCCCAGGTTTGATTTGTCATGACATTGACCTCCAACCCTAAGTCGAGGACTACATAATCTATCTCATACTCTCCTATTTGAGCATTCAAATGTAGTTCCTTATTTGTCCTTCTCTTCTTACCGATTTGGTGTACTTCCCTATTCAGTAAGGGGTCTATCTTTCCTAGTTCATAGTGTCTGATTAAATTTTGTAACTCTTATACAATGCTCTCATCCTGAATCAACTTAATACAAGTATATAGGAATTCCATGACCTTGATTACCTCTTTTTCTTCTTTTGGAAAAGTAGATTGATCAAATGCCAGATGCATTCCATATTCTTTCACTTATGGTCTTGTATTCGATGAGGAACCTTTGTCTCCTCTGAATTATTTTCTTGCCTCCTCAAACATTTGTCTTTCTTTCTTTGCATCAAACATTTGTGTCTTCTCTGTAGCTTTCCTAATTCCTAAGTCTTATGTAATCCTCCCTTGGGTCAGTATGTCTTCTCCTGTAACAACGCCTCCTCTGTTTATAACAACCACTCTAGGGTCTTCTCCACGAGGTTCAACATATATCAGTTGCACTTGCGGGTTATGTTGAGGTCCTCGTCTTTCCTGAAGCTTAGCTAGCAGCACAAGACAATATTCTATAACATGTTCAAACGAGCTACAATAACTGCAAGTAGTACAAGGGTTCTGGCAATCCATTGCAAGGTGTCCTAATTGTGCGTAGTTATAAAAAATTATCTATCCTCGTCCTCAACACATTCCTCCTCGTCGTCCTCTTCCTCTGAATCCACCGCGAGGATTAAAGTTTCCTCTCCCAGGGGAGTTATACTGCGTAGTGTTTCCTTCTTGCATACTTTGCCTTGAATCTTATATATGTCTCTCGACCTTTCATGCATGAGATTGTAAGCCCTACAATCCCTATCATCATGTCCCATGGACTTACAGAACGTGCAATACAAATTTGTGGGTGTATGAACATACTTTTGCATGTAGTAGCACTCACCAGGGCGATGCCTATTTCTATATACCTCGCACCAAGGTAAGGTGACTTTCTTCAAAGGGCTCGGGGCTCCAGAAGCCAAGTATTCATTGAATAAGGGGCAATGTTCCTTGTCATGGCCTTCCGACCTGCATCTAACACACCAGATGTCTTCTCTTTTATCTTTTCCCTTGTCTTTCTTCATATCTTTGACCTGTAGAGACAAACTAGTTAGCTGACTCAAGATTTGACTCATACCTGAGCTGGATTCTCCCATAGGGGTTGATTCTAACTTCATGGCGATCTCCATCACCTCAGACTGCGAAGCAATATTCTGTTGCATCAAAGGAACTCTGATGTGTGGTAAGAGGGCAACAATGAACCATTCTTTGTTCTGTTCATCTGGGATCTGAAAAGTCAATTGACCCGTTAAGGTTTTGAATCTCTGATCGAATTCCCAAACAGGTTTGTCCAGCTTCTTCTTTATCTCCTTCAGTTGTGTAATACACTGTGACTCCGACTTGGGTTTCTTGAACTCTACAATTAGCACATTCTTAATCTGATTTAGTGTCTTAGGTTGTGCAAGTCCTTGAGAAAGATTCATGTACCAGCTCAGTTCGTGATCCCTTAGAGTGGTACTAAAATGGGTTCTTTTGACAACTTCGTCAGTGACATTTTCAATATTCCATACGGCTTCACATAGGAACCAGTGTTGATCAGGATCTTCAGATCCATCTCCCCTAAATAAAATTTCGTGTATATCAGTGAAGATATATTTCTCCAACCAATCCTCTATACTAAGATTAGGGTTCTTGTTCTGGGCTTCAGCGAAGTCCTTTTCTTGATCCTCTATCCACTTTTGAGTCTATGTATTTGATGGGGACCACCTTGACATTCCCTCAAGAAGATTCCTATCCCAGCAACGAAACCATTTTTTGGCACAGGAGCAGACCCAGGGTTCAGCTCCAAGAGCGCACCAACAAGCCCTAACTACTGGCCCTTTCGGCAACACCTGCAAAGCAGATGCAGTATCACCTGGAGCAGTTATGAGGGGGTTGCAGGATAGAGATGTCTACAACCAAGGGGAATATCAAGTGGATCTAATACAAGAACAACACAACATTCAAATATCACTTATCAACTAGGATCTACTCTGCACATCTACTTATCAGATCTAAAACAATAATGCACTCATAGTATATCAATGACAGAGACAAAATACCAATCACACATGACAAAAAATATATGTGGTTCACCCTCTCTCTAGGGCTACGTCCACAGAACTATGATTTATAATATATTAAGGTGAAATATACAGTTCTTGTCTACGCTCTTAGCTAGCATATCCTCTTTCTTCTCCTCTCTTTCTCTCCCCTTCCTACGCACCCAGCTTAAAGGTCAATCTTCGCACCTAGCTGAAGATATTACAATACCATAAGGCTCTCACACTCAATGCTTCTCTCTCACACAACAATAATCTCTCACAACAACCAACAATAACAACTATATCGATCAATAGTAATGATGACAACAAAAACAACAACCCAACCCAGGTCCTCTTGACCTTTATGTAAACATTACAATAGCTCACCGACATCCTTAGGTCAAAACCTAGGTGTCCAAAACCCTAGATACCAAAACCCTAGGTGTTTAAAACCCTAGGTCAACTTGACCTGTATTTCCAGGGCTTCGCCAACCTATATTTCCTTCCTTCTCACGTGGTGCTTTAAGGCGTCCAATAGTGGCTTTCTCCACTTTTTGAGTTTTCCACGATCCTTCTTTCTTTCTGATCTTTCATCCTCGATATCCTCTTCCAACGGCTTACTTCGCTCCATCTTTTTTGCTCTTTTTCTCACTTCAACCCAGTAACAGTCACTGTGTCTTCCACGAAGTTCACATTTTCCTTTTTCTTCCTTGATCTTCACCTACTTCCATACCCAAGGGCAAACAGAGACACTCTGTGTTGAGTTGCCTTTGACATTGTGGCCTATATGGTTGCTATATAATTTCTCCTCCTCTTTTATGCTATCAAAATACCACTCCTAGATGCTCTGCATGACTATGGAACAAATATAATGCTAAAGAATGGAACCCATTCCCCTCCTAGTGGCACGATATTTAACATCACCCAATAGCCATCTAGGGGTAGGGTTTTGACTTCCTCAACCCTAAATTGCGATAAGGTTTTGGACCTTCTAGAATATTCTTGAAAGTCCATACATGGCTAGCCCCATATGCATGAGTAATGGGCGCTGACATGGCATCCACTCATACCATGGTGGTCAACATGGTAGGTCAACTTGTGTGAGGCATAACTTTTKCATACRAGCTCCAATTGACRTGATTTTTGCACCATTGGAAAGGTCTTGATGTGTAGAATAGAATCAAGGTATCCTAGCTAAATATGGGAATTTATTTACCCCCCAAAAAATCCATTTGATGCCTCAAAATGGATCRAGAAGGTTTTAAACCCCAATTTTCCAAATTGGGACCAACCACTAAAATGACCTTGCAAGATGATTCCTCCAATTTTTTCCACTCTGAAAGCATCRAGATAGATGAAAAATAATGTAAWGATACAATTCATATCACTATAGATATGGGYGTATATGCCAATAGTGCAAAAATAAAGGAGAGGAATCTTGGTCCYTTGACTCRGAGCCTACCTGAATAACATGAKATATGAGGATGGCTATTTCTAATTGTCGTAGGAGGTGTTTYTGTGGGCCTAGTACTCTTATGACATGGTGTTGTAGATTTGATGGCACCTCAAATAATTGTKTCATAGGAATGCMATAAGTCAGTTCCTATAGGTTGCATTGAATCTCTCCAAGTAATCCACCACCTAGGGGTTGGTCCTCCTCCGCGTGGTCTACTGGTTGGAGCTAGTTCYAAGGAAACCTGACTAGATATGTTTCTCCTATATATAGATCATCATAATCAKTTTTTGTTAGAAATTATACCATATATATATAAACCCTAAAAAGTGAAATATATTTAAAATTCCAAAATTACTTACRAAGGAGGCCCCACTACTTTCTATGTGGCATTAATAAGTCTAGGTCATGCCTGAAGCTTATCCCAATGTAGGGGTAGTCGACCATATAATCAAACCACTAGTTGAAGACCTAAAAAATAAATAGGTTTGGAACTGGTATGGCCCCAGACTTTGCATAAGGTCAGTCCATCTCACCATCTTGGGCTCTCTCGACTCGATCGATGGGACTGAAACATGTAGATGTAGGGAATGGAGTCTCTCAAATAAAAAGGCGCATATAATACTCATGTACCCAAACATGTGGCTATCTCTCAAAGAAAAATGAGCATAGAATACTCATATACCCAAACATGTGGTTATTTCCTCTCCTATAAGAAACCAATCGAGCTTTCATGTTGCTCAACAATCTAGTGTACCAGTTGAAAATGGTGGAAGTCAAGCAATATGCCTCATAGTGCATCAGTGCACATCAGGTCAAATATGAAGTAAGTATCCAATAAAATCAAGGGTGAGAACGATAGTTTTGAGTTGAATTTCCATGACGATAGGTCAAATTTAAATTTTTGAAAATTTGAGTTTAAAACCACTAGTGAGTGCTTGCCAGTTTGTTTCTAGACAGTCACGAGCAGGTCTATCTACTCATGACTGCCGGCGTGAAATTTGCAAGTGCACACACATGGTCTAGGGTTGGAACCCACAAAATATTCAAAAAATTGAAACTTAAATAGATGGAAATGAAAATGTTGGGATCATGAGTTACCTGGCTCTCACGGATCTTGAAATTTACTGTCGATGCCTCTGGAATCTGTAGTTTGAAATTTTATGGAAAATGGTTTTGCTCGCAAGAGGTGAATTTTAAAATTGAAAAAGGTAAAATGAATTGGATTTTACATATTTATTTAGAATTTTACCCACTTTTATCATGTATTAAGTCCCTTTTCCCCCAAATTATAGTCATTTTGATATGTTGAATTCCCATTTAATCTCGTGGAAGGTTTGGTTGTCATTTTTGTAGGTATGAAGTGCATTTTACTTTGGCATTTTAGGATGTCAAGAGTTCATATGTTGAGGTATGATTTCAATTGGCATTTAGGAATAGATTTTTCCACCTTGCAATTTTGCATGAATTGCATTTATTTATAAAGGTTTTTCATAGAATCAATGTTGTTGAGTTGCAACTGTAAACCCTTTTTTTTTGTCATTTGTAATAACTTGCACAACAGTTCTTACCTAACATAGGCAATATAGTTAGTGCCTCACTGCCATTTGGTACCCATGTTGAGTTTAGTTTTAGGCCCAAGAGACCTATTAATTTGGTTTTGATTTTGAAAACAAATTGCATGAATCTCTTTCTCATCAACCTATGGCCTCTCACTATCGTGTTTTGATTTGAATTTACATTTCATATTGTTTCTTGCTCTTTCGAGTCTAATGCCATGTTGCTATTTTTTATGTTTTACTTACAACCCATGCATTCTTTGTTGTCACTAGCCTTTACATATTTTGCCTTTGTAATTTTAAACCTTAGCCTTGGGGAAGACATGCTTATGAGTGAACACATCTTTCACGTTACCTTTTTTGCATAGATATTTTTCATGTGTTTGAAATGTAGTTGTACTCCTTGAAACACTTATATCCTCCATTGTATCATGGTATTATTTTATTATTTTATTATTTTTCATGCTTTATAACATGAAAAATACAAAAAATCAAATATCTATAAAAAAAGCCAGGGGAGAAAGAGTCAAGATATGTTCTAATTCAAGTATTAGATGGTATCAAGTATTAGATTGTATCAAGTCAGTGTTTCCTTTAAACATATGCATCTAATTTTCATCAATTCCTTAATGGATAGGTTTTAGTATTGGTTTAGAATCCATCCATGATTCAAAGTGTATGCTCCTCGTATTGACTACTCTTCTAATCCTTATGGAGAGTCCTCAATGCCCCCTATGTTGTTGGATTATATCAATGGTTCGGTTGTTTCCCAAGTCATCCAATGTGTCATGATAATGTTAAAGGGATGTTTAGCTTGCAATAATCATTCCTCGTATGTTTTTTAACATTAAGTTTCATCCTTCCTTATTGTTAAGTTATTCTCAGTTTATCAACATAACCAATATTTTGTCATGCTAGTGTGGGAGGATTTATAGGTCTTATCTTATAAACTACGAAAAATGCTATGGGAGATAGACTTAGATTCAATAGCACCTTGGAACTTACTTTCATTATTAGTAGGTTGCCTTGCACTCATCATATGTCATTCACCATTAGTCATTGATTGAGTGCTTTCCCCTATGTTTGATGGTAAGAGCTTTTTCACATAGTGGGATTCATGATGTACCTTGGATTTTATTTTCATTATTGATGGAATGCCTCACCTCTGACAGTGATTTCCATCATTTGTTATTGTTTAGAGAGTCTTACTTTTGTGATATTTTCGTTCTATACATTTGGAATTTGTACCTCTTTCCAATTATTTTCGAAGACCTTCAAATTAAATTGTGTTCTAGATAATTGCTTGTGTTGGTTGATGGGGGATGCCTCAATTCCCTCCTTTAGTGAAGATCTTCTTATTGACACTAAATCATTCACTCTGAGAATGATATTTAGAGACCTTGATAGTACCTTGGGGCTTGAAGTCATTAGTGGTAGGTTCCCTCACTATTGACAATGGATATACCTCAATGATCCATAATTGGTAGATTCTACAAGTGTTTGAAAACAAAACATTTGTTCTAATTTTCTAGGATGTAATAACTACCTTGGTTCCCATTATCATCATTGATGGGTTACCTCATGTTTGTCAATGGTATACATTAATGGCCAATGATCAGACAATTTCTCCCATGTTCAAAATTATATCATTTATTCACTTGTTCTAGATTCATACTCATGGCGTATTTGGTTGAATACCTTGTGCTACAGAAGCATGTTCCCTTTTAATTCTAATGCCTGAGTTTTTTTATGTAGTACCATATACCTATTTTGCATTGTTACTTTTGGAGAACCAACCTTTTACTCTGTATATTGAGTCATAGATCCAGTGTGTATTTTATCGTGGCTACAATACTATTTTGACATGGATCCACTGTGCGTTATTTCATGGCTATGCTATTGCATTCTAGATATATACTTTATGGATCCACAATGTGCTTGATGTGTTGGACATGATTATTTTAACTTTGAGCATGGGTATACCCACCTCAGGGAAGAGAGTATATGATACTTTGGTTTTTTATTTTAGGTGCCTTTGTTATCCTAGGTTCACAAGACTTCACTCTTGTTTATTTGTCAAATCCTTCTTGAAATTTTATAATGTATATCAACCATCCATTACTCATTTTCCCTCATACATTAGGGGTTGTTTGTTATACCATATTCGGTCACCTTTATACTGAGATGGATGTGGTTGGGCTTATATCTCTTTTATCACATAAATCCTAGTATATTTTATCTTATGCTCACCATTTTACACCTCAAATAGGAAAACACTTGCTAGTATCCCTTTGCTAACTCATGAGTGAAATAAAAAGAATGCAAACAAATACAAATTTCCCACATAATGTGCCTCTATAAGCAAATATTATGAATGCATTACACCTATCTGAAGGCCAATACATGAGACAATAATATAAATGTGTGTGTTGGTTGCATATAGTGCTTGGTAAGAATATAAATATAGTTTCAATTTGCAAATATGTTGGTAATAAAAACATGAAGAAATAAGTGCACTCCATACCTTTCCATGCATCACACTTGACTATAAATTAAATGATATTAGTTTTCATGGTTTGGTGTGAGGGTTCTCAACCCTTGATTTTGATCCAATGGTGGGAGAGCAAGATCATTCTCCAAAATCAATTATCCTAGCACTTTGACATCATTCTTTCTTTGTGTATGAGCTATGCAAGTGGAGTTTTGGGGCTATGTGGGGTTTTCTCCTACACCTCGATGATGGAGGTTCTGTTGTTTGTTTGATATTGGTCCTCTCCTCCACATTTTGTGTATGATCGCCATGTTATGATAAATACCTAGAGCTTGCAAGTGGGTGCAACATGTGCAGATGTTTTTGGCTTGAATATTTATTGGGTTATTTATCTACATTTAAGGAAATCTCACCATACATCACCATTCAAACTCTAGCTATGGGAAAAAGGTAAGTCTCAACCAAGGATGAACTTGCATATATTTTTATTATGTGGGATGCATGGTAATGGTCGATAGTGAAAATAGGTTGTTTTTTCCATTCCTACATCTTTGTATATTTAGCTATCTTCCCCATTGCATTTTTTGGTATGAACCCATTGATACCATTAATGTCTTAGCCATCCAAGCCAAAAAAAAATGCCAAAAATTGCATTGTCCTAGCATTATTTACTAGTTTATTATGTGTTTAATTATGAGCAAGTCATGTATATTTAGTGCCATAAGATTTATTTATTCATATCCTTTCAATGAGAAAATCAATGCATTTGGTGAAGCCCACTTATTTTGAAATATAGCAAGTAAAGATTTTTAAAGCCTCAAGTCTCCTCTTGCTTCATTTCTCCTTTACATACAATTATAAACCTCAATCAATTTCCTTTGATGTTGTAGGCAACTCATTGTCATTTCAAATTCTACCTAAATATTAAGTTTGGTGGTGATGAATTTGAGGGTTTTCTTATATGTAACACCCCTAGTTGCAATTGTAGTTAATGTGTGAAGAATGGTTCTAGTTGATTGCATGATTGTCTCTTCACTAAGTATTTCTATCCAATGGTTATGAGTATCATCCTCTGTGGATAATGGTTGGGCTATACTTAGTGAATAGTTGTAACATGTGAAATGTTCCCATCAATGATTATTATTAAGTTTGTATATTAGGTGTCAACTATCCTTTCGCTAAACTATGGGTGTTTGGTATTGATAGATGGAATCATCTTCTAAGGTTATCCTTTGATTGATGAGACTCAAGTGTGACTTGGTGATTATACCCTTGATGATCTATGATGGGTAATCCTTATTTTTATGTGGTATTAGAAGGCTAGTGTTCTTATTCAATATGGTGTTCATTCTTTATGTTTCATAATGTCCTCATATTACAAGTGTTAGGAAGGTACTAAAATTGACTGATGTGAAATGATGTTCTTGGATTCCCCATCCCATTTGTGCTTTCTTCTATAGATGATTGAATGTGATGGTTTGGTCAACATTAAATGTACCTAATAATAGCCATGTAGCATTGGTAATTATTGGATTTTGATTAGCATGATTATTCCTTAATAGAATGGTTGATATTACATACATACATATTGTCCAACACACTTATTCATGTGGTTATGCTATGTATATTGATGATGATATTTCACATTCCTGATGATGACTTGGTAGCTTTGATGACCCTTGATGCATATTTAATATCATATGTCGGTATCGTGATATAATTGATTCAACATGAGCTATCCTCATATGATGCATGCATATGTTGAATGGGTGCCTT
>JZKD02S0654654.1:0-15544 GCA_000966675.3 Picea glauca | reverse complement strand
TTCTCATCAAGGACAATACATATTATATTACATCAATCATCAATCAATCAATCCTTTGACATTAATCAATCACTTGACATCAATCAATGACATTAATCAATCAAACCATTGGCATCAATGACAACATGATCCAACAATGGGACCCAATGGGACATAGATCTTGAGCAACCTAGATCGACGACCAAGAGACATATCGGGCGAGGAAACAACGTGGAGGTTAAGCACTAGAGAGAGGATTGGGGAAAATACCATGGCTTCAACCCATAAACACATGGCACCTATAGAATCATATCGAGGAGAAAAGCAGGTGAGTGAGAAATCGCTCAACCACGCCCTGATGTCACATGTTATAATATCATTAAATATTTCAAATCTAAAGGTCTCATGTGGATATGGGAAAGTGATGACCAATCAAATCATCTCACACCACTTGTTCGAGTACTTTTCATCCGTACAATGCTAGGTGAGTTCCACTAGATAACCAACTCAAAGGCTCATCATTCGAAATAGATTGGCCAAACGTGATAAACCGATGTACCTGCAAGTACTCTTGTCAATAGTTCATGATTGACACTCAATTACAATTATCATTCAAAACATGGGTTACATCACTCTGTTTTGGGCAATTAATGTTCTATTTCAGAACAAAGTAATCACATGTCGAATCATTCAGCTAAGGAAGATAAGTTCATGCTTTTTGTAAAACCATGCAAAATGGATACGACAGACCAAGTGGCCTCCAGTGAACCAGGATTTTCAACTAATATGAAAAATTCATCATTGAAGAAGAGAGAGAAATTGGTTGCTCGAATCTTAGTAACAAAATTTTATACAAAGTCTTCGTGAGAGCTAGGAGCGGATGGAGAGGTCCTATTAAATCCCATAATGAAGGATTTAATCATCAATGGATATGCAGACAAACACCATACACGAGCGATCAACATGAAACGAAGAAAGCATCATAAGACAAAGGTAAAAGCTGAGGTGGTCGAAAGCATTGGGGAAAACCAACCTGCATGGCTTGATACATTAAAAGAAGAAATTGCCAAGATGAAATATATTACAGGCTAAATTTAGTGTGTATCAGAGAATTTTGTAATAATATTGACAAATGGCCTTCAAGGAAAAAACCTCAAATATGTCAGTTTTGTTTATAATGTCCCCTAGAAAATAGGAGTTCGGTTGCTGTACGTTACTCTTTTGTAATAGACAACCATTTTTGGAATTTTGGGGAAGATGTTTCATTTTGAATCCCGGATGTAATCTACCTATATACACTATTACAAAGATAAATAAAGGGTTGGATAGACCAAAGAGGGGCATTGTTGGCACAGGGGAAGATCCAGGGTTCAATGCTATAACATCACACCAACAAAAACCTAACTACCGACCCTTTCAACAACACCTGTGAAGAAGATGAAGTCTCACCCGAGGTAGAGGTAGGGGTGGTTGCAGGACTCCAGTGTTTGCAACCTTAGCTGGGACAAAGATATGAGATTAAAACAACTTAAAAAGAACTTAGCAGTTATAGTTCGTTAATATTCAACCTTAGTTACAGTGTAGCTAAACCCTAAGAATGGATCAACACATTATTCACACAGATCCAATATAATCAAGAACTAAACACAACAACATAGGTTAAGTCTAACATTCATTCACGTTATTCAAAACTAAGATATCATATTAGATTCATCTAACATACATCAGTGCACTAATAATTTAACCACATAAGCAAGAGAACAACCATAAAGCACATATTGACCACAACATAGGATATACGTGGTTCACCCCCACCCTGGGGCTACATCCACCAAATCTTCTTATTTATTTCTTTCTGTCAATCTTCTACATGCACATAGCCATGATATCTTACTCCGTAGAGGACATGATATCTGTGCACCTCACTAGATCCTCCTTCCATGTATTATATCACAAAGCCTTCCACAGTCTCTTACAATCACTTGCACTTAGCTCTACAAGTCCCACACAGTATGCAAAAAGCAATTACAATTACCACTTGAACTTAGCAATTAACACTTGGCACTTAGCACACTAGTGATTTATTCTTACATCACCTAGATATCTATTTATACATTACAAAATGGGCCTAAACATGGGTAAACCCATGGGCCGACATCCCATACCCGTTACATAAGCTCAAAACCCAAAAAAATCCCTAAAAAGGGGTCGAGATCCCACGATCTTTGCTTCGACTTGTGCCCCATCTTTGACAGCTTGTCGAAGTCCCAAAGTAGGTCAAACATGACCAAGGATCCTAAAAACTTGGTCAAGGTCCAACATGCCCCCAACACTCACCTGCGACTCATCCTGAGTCACTCTGATCTGGGTAGTTGTGCTTCGAAAGCCTCAAGTTTCTTTGACCTGTTGCTGCTCCAGGGCCTCCTGCTTGGTGAACTCTTGGATGAATGCTTCATTGAAAAGTCCCTCTAAATGATGTTTGACTGCAATGACTACTTGTTCCAAATCTATGCCTCAGCCTTTAATATCCTCAAATAGTTGGAAATATTTTTCATGGACTGGTTGGAGCCTTTGAGTCACTTCCATGAATTTTCTCTGAATGGTGTGGACCTGATGTTGAGCAGTGTGCTATTCTTAGGATCACTTAATACTTTAAACTACTAATAGGAGCTTCAACTCTGTCTGTACTATTATTTCTTGCTGCTTTGCCTCCTGGAGCTATGAATCTAGTAACTTCAACTCAGTATATTCAATGAGTCGCTCATAAATCTGTGTGCTGCGAGGACTTAGCTGTTTGCATTCCAAAGCGAATTCTCTGATCCTCTCAATTGTGCCATGGGCAGTAGCTTCTCTTTGATATCACACGTTATGCATGGTACTTGGCACTATTCATAGCTCAAGGTCTGCGATTCTCTATTGAATCTATTGAATCTGTTGGATAGCTTCCACAAGCTACTCTACTTGGTGTTCCACTGGGTCTTCCTCCTTTTTCTCTAAGCCTGTCATAGAGCGAAGTGCTCTGCTGACTACTTCGTTTACTTCCACCTACTCTGCAAGAAACAACTCTTTTTATTGTTGGATCTACGCTTTCTCTTCTTCAAACTTAGCCTGAAGGAAAGCCTTCTCTTGCTGTGCAACTCAATGTTTCTCTATAACTACTTTTTGTACTTGCTTTAGGGCCTCTGTGGCCTATTCAATTTCATCCTGTGTGCAATGAAGGAGAGATTCAGTTGCATCAACTAGTCTGTGAAGTTGGATAGGCTCATCTCCCAACTCAGGTGCTTCTGATGGTGGGGGCATAGTGGATACTGCGCAGCTGGATTGAAGGGCCTGCTGCACCCCTCTGAGTTCAACCTAAATTCTATCATACATCTCCTCCTACTTGGCTTTATGTTTCTGCAAGATGTTCTGCAAGGCATCTGCTACAGCTGCGATGATAAAGTTGAAGTCATCCACAATTAGCCCAGTCTGCATCTTAGTCAAGGTGGCTCTGGATTTCTTTCAAGAAGTGGGTTTCATGGGAGAAACCTTCCTTTTCTTCAAGGGATCAGCCTCATCAGCAGGGTCCTTAGGCGGTGTTACTTCACCTTGATTCTGTTGGTCTTCCTTGCCATTTGTCTCTTCTACTTCGTCATCACCCCCTTGTCCAGGTGATATTGAAACAGTGCCTTTCGATGCACTGCTCAAGTTATGGACCTCTTTAGTCTTATTCCTTCTACTAGGTCTAGGACGGTCCTTTGCTTCATGAGTGGTCTTAGGGATGCCGATTAGTTCAGGGTCTGACATTTCTGCCGGGTCTACGGGGATGAGGAGTTTTGCTAACCAATCCTTGGTGATCTCTTCAAGGTCCTCCTTGGTGATATTGTAGTATGATTGAAGCTCTTCTTTGTGCTCATCTGCACGTGCGGTGATATAAATGAAGTGTCGATCTATGAAGACCTTTATGAGGGATCAAAACTGATGTAGGGTGTTCAACGTCATGCGAGGGACAAATTCGATAGCCCTCTTCAGCTGGAGATAATAGGAATGAAAGACCACGTTCAACTACCATTTTTTTCCCATATCGCTCGAGTACCAAATCACAGTGAACTTCGTAGCGAGCAGCTCAAATGGCTCAATGTCCAGGAAGGTCGCACCTTCTAGCATTTCCCAAGCGTATTATAACCCTAAATTGCACCAGACATGCATACTTGGCATCAAGCCATCTTACTTTCTATCTTTGCCAAGCCATCACTGAAAAACTCTTCTAAAAACCATTGTTTTGAAGGTGTACATTCCCTACACCACTAATTCCTGTGTACACATGCTTGATGCACCTCTACAGCCCACGTACATTCACAAAAATAATGAAAAATGAAAATTGAAAACAGATACGAGTTTACGGGCCGTTATTTAATCAGTTGACTGCCCATAGCTAGTCACCCCAACTGTTACTATCTATTTTGGCCTATAAAAGAAGGTGTTGGGGCCCCATTCCAGAAAGAAGAACGAGAGCATAGAAACTCTACCCATTTCAATATCCCCCCTTTTCCCCAATAGTTTGCAACCACATTGTGAGTTTGAGCCAAAATTCCTTATTTGTCCTTTGCAAATCCTTTCCATTTCCCTAGAGAGAACTGAAGAGGAGAATAATATGTGGAAGCAATTTGTGCATGGTGAAGAGGATCCCATGACCGAGTTTGAGGAGTAGTGTCGGTCTCATGTTGTAAACGACTTTTGTGAGATTAATATAAAGAAGTACTTTTTTCGTCCCGCCAAATGACGTTTTAAATCTTTCTGATTTGTTTACATTTCTTGGTTTTGATGTCTAACCCACTAATCCATATGTAGAATGCATGCTTGTCGTTTCTTGTTTTTCTTTTGGTGAATGAAGGTCAGCCTTGGGAGGATTCTTGTAGTTGGGAAATAATTGTGGGGTAATGTCGAGATAGTTGATAAAAAGTAGGAGACTTTAGACGGTTAGCTCTGCCTGCACTTTAGAACTGTGGTGTAGTCTGTAGGGGGGTTTTCCCGCTATAGTAGAATTGGCAACCATACTGGGGAAGCCTCTAGGGTCTTTGGGGGTATTTCTTTTGGGTGTTTTTGAACCAGTTTATTTACTATTTTTAAGTTTCTATAAGCTTCTATGTCTTTAAGGGATTCTGGTCTTCCATACTAGTACTCCCTGTCTGTGCTTGACTATTGGTTTTCATTTTTTGGAGAAGTTGCAGAGGTGTACGTGGACTGTAGTGGGCCTGTACGTGTACATACACACCCTACCTTTGGACAACCCACGTACATATGTTAGCTGCTGAAGTGTTAGTAGTGTGCCTCTATTGAGAATTTGTTTCTTAGAAGAGACAGTCATCCTCTTCCTTGTCAGAAGTCACACTTCTCAGGGGTTTTCTTGATCTAGCCCTAGTCTTTGTTATAGTAGTCTGTAGCCTAGGTCTGACCTCATCATAGATTTCTTTTCATCAAAAGATTTCTTGTGTTTTCTTTAATAGGGTTCTTAGACAAGTTTGTGAGTCTGCTTTGATCTACCTGTTTGGTATTGTCAGTGACTCCTTGCGATCTGCGATTGGGCCAGAAGTCATTTCTTGGTCTTGACTTGTCGTCATTTTTCCTTTTTTTTTCTTTAGAAGAAGAGAAAATATTTCATTTTCAAATTTCTTGTTTTGAAGCATAAAACAATACAAAAAAAAAATCTTTCATTTCTTTGTTTGGTAAAGTAGTTTAGGTTAGTTGCTTCATTTACCAAGGAAAAATAAAGTTTTTCTTAAGTTCTTTACTTGAATTCTTAGGACATTAAGTAGCTCATAGTCGAGAAAAATCTTGTTTTAAGTTTTTTATTTTCAAAGATCTGAGAAAAGTAGTTACGAAAATTTTGGTGAAAGAGTTTTAATTTGGCAAATCTTTATTTGTAAAGAAGGAGTATTTTGTTTCCAGTATCATCTTATGCTCTTCTNGAAATAGATTGGCCAAACGTGATAAACCGATGTACCTGCAAGTACTCTTGTCAATAGTTCATGATTGACACTCAATTACAATTATCATTCAAAACATGGGTTACATCACTCTGTTTTGGGCAATTAATGTTCTATTTCAGAACAAAGTAATCACATGTCGAATCATTCAGCTAAGGAAGATAAGTTCATGCTTTTTGTAAAACCATGCAAAATGGATACGACAGACCAAGTGGCCTCCAGTGAACCAGGATTTTCAACTAATATGAAAAATTCATCATTGAAGAAGAGAGAGAAATTGGTTGCTCGAATCTTAGTAACAAAATTTTATACAAAGTCTTCGTGAGAGCTAGGAGCGGATGGAGAGGTCCTATTAAATCCCATAATGAAGGATTTAATCATCAATGGATATGCAGACAAACACCATACACGAGCGATCAACATGAAACGAAGAAAGCATCATAAGACAAAGGTAAAAGCTGAGGTGGTCGAAAGCATTGGGGAAAACCAACCTGCATGGCTTGATACATTAAAAGAAGAAATTGCCAAGATGAAATATATTACAGGCTAAATTTAGTGTGTATCAGAGAATTTTGTAATAATATTGACAAATGGCCTTCAAGGAAAAAACCTCAAATATGTCAGTTTTGTTTATAATGTCCCCTAGAAAATAGGAGTTCGGTTGCTGTACGTTACTCTTTTGTAATAGACAACCATTTTTGGAATTTTGGGGAAGATGTTTCATTTTGAATCCCGGATGTAATCTACCTATATACACTATTACAAAGATAAATAAAGGGTTGGATAGACCAAAGAGGGGCATTGTTGGCACAGGGGAAGATCCAGGGTTCAATGCTATAACATCACACCAACAAAAACCTAACTACCGACCCTTTCAACAACACCTGTGAAGAAGATGAAGTCTCACCCGAGGTAGAGGTAGGGGTGGTTGCAGGACTCCAGTGTTTGCAACCTTAGCTGGGACAAAGATATGAGATTAAAACAACTTAAAAAGAACTTAGCAGTTATAGTTCGTTAATATTCAACCTTAGTTACAGTGCAGCTAAACCCTAAGAATGGATCAACACATTATTCACACAGATCCAATATAATCAAGAACTAAACACAACAACACAGGTTAAGTCTAACATTCATTCACGTTATTCAAAACTAAGATATCATATTAGATTCATCTAACTTAAATCAGTGCGCTAATAATTTAACCACATAAGCAAGAGAACAACCATACAACACATATTGACCACAACACAGGATATACGTGGTTCACCCCCACCCTGGGGCTACATCCACCAAATCTTCTTCTTTATTTCTTTCTGTCAATCTTCTACATGCACATAGCCATGATATCTTACTCCGTAGAGGACATGATATCTGTGCACCTCACTAGATCCTCCTTCCATGTATTATATCACAAATCCTTCCACAGTCTCTTACAATCACTTGCACTTAGCTCTACAAGTCTCACACAGTATGCAAAAAGCAATTACAATTACCACTTGAACTTAGAAATTAACACTTGGCACTTAGCACACTAGTGATCTATTCTTACATCACCTAGATATCTATTTATACATTACAAAATGGGCCTAAACATGGGTAAACCCATGGGACGACATCCCATACCCGTTACATAAGCTCAAAACCCAAAAAAATCCCTAAAAAGGGGTCAAGATCCCGCGATCTTTGCTTCGACTTGTGCCCCATCTTCGACAGCTTGTCGAAGTCCCAAAGTAGGTCAAACATGACCAAGGATCCTAAAAACTTGGTCAAGGGCCAACATGCCCCCAACACTCACCTGCGACTCATCCCGAGTCACTCTGATCTGGGTAGTTGTGCTTCGAAAGCCTCAAGCTACTTTGACCTGTTGCTGCTCCAGGGCCTCCTGCTTGGTGAACTCTTGGATGAATGCTTCATTGACAAGTCCCTCTAAATGATGTTTGACTGCAATGACTACTTGTTACAACTCTATGCCTCAGCCTTTAATATCCTCAAACAGTTGGAAATATTTTTCATGGACTGGTTGGAGCCTTTGAGTCACTTCCATGAATTTTCTTTGAATGGTGTGGACCTGATGTTGAGCAATGTGCTATTCTTAAGATCACTTAATCCTTTCAACTACTAATAGGAGCTTCAACTCTGCCTGTACTATTATTTCTTGCTGCTTTGCCTCCTGGAGATATGAATCTAGTACCTTCAACTCAGTATCTTCAATGAGTCGCTCATAAATCTGTGTGCTGCGAGGACTTAGCTGTTTGCATTCCAAAGCGAATGCTCTGATCCTCTCAATTGCACCATGGGCAGTAGCTTCTCTTTGATCTCACACGTTCTGCAGGGTACTTGGCACTATTCATATCTCAAGGTCTGCGATTCTCTATTGAATCTATTGAATCTGTTGGATAGCTTCCACAAGCTACTCTACTTGGTGTTCCACTGGGTCTTCCTCCTTTTTCTCTAAGCCTGTCACAGAACGAAGTGCTCTGCTGAATACTTTGTTTACTCCCACCTACTCTGCAAGAAACAACTCTTTTTATTGTTGGATCTACGCTTTCTCTTCTTAAAACTTAGCCTGAAGGGAAGCCTTCTCTTGCTGTGCAACTCAACGTTTCTCTATAACTACTTTTTGTACTTGCTTTAGGGCCTCTGTGGCCTATTCAATTTCATCCTATGTGCAATGAAGGAGAGCTTCAGTTGCATCAACTAGTCTGTGAAGTTGGATAGGCTCATCTCCCAACTCAGGTGCTTCTGATGGTGGGGGCATAGTGGATACTGCGTAGCTGGATTGAAGGGCCTACTGCACCCCTTTGATTTCAACCTCAATTCTATCATACATCTCCTCCTACTTGGATTTATGTTTATGCAAGATGTTCTGCGAGGCATCTGCTACAGCTGCGATGATAAAGGTGAAGTCATCCACAATGAGCCCAGTCTGCATCTTAGTCAAGGTGGCTCTGGATTTCTTTCAAGAAGTGGGTTTCATGGGAGAAACCTTCCTTTTATTCAAGGGATCAGCCTCATCAGTAGGGTCCCTAGGCGGTGTTACTTCACCTTGATTCTGTTGGTCTTCCTTGCCATTTGTCTCTTCTACTTCGTCATCACCCCCTTGTCCAGGTGATATTGAAACATTTCCTTTCGATGCACTGCTCAAGTTATGGACCTCTTCAGTCTTATTCCTTCTACTAGGTCTAGGACGATCCTTTGCTTCATGAGTGGTCTTAGGGATGTCGATTAGTTCAGGGTCTGACATTTCTGCCGGGTCTGCAGGGATGAGGAGTTTTTCTAACCAATCCTTGGTGATCTCTTCAAGGTCCTCCTCGGTGATATTGTAGTATGATTGAAGCTCTTCTTTGTGCTCATATGCACGTGCGGTGATATAAATGAAGTGTCGATCTATGAAGACCTTCATGAGGGATCAAAACCGATGTAGGGTGTTCAACGTCATGCGAGGGACAACTTCGATAGCCCTCTTTAGCTGGAGATAATAGGAATGAAAGACCACGTTCGACTACCATTTTTTTCCCATATCGCTCAAGTACCAAATCACAGTGAACTTCGTAGCGAGCAGCTCAAATTTCTCAATGTCCAGGAAGGTCGCACCTTCTAGCATTTCCCAAGCGTATTATAACCCTAAATTGCACCAGACATGCATACTTGGCATCAAGCCATGTTACTTTCTATATTTGCCAAGCCATCACTGAAAAACTCTTCTAAAAACCATTGTTTTGAAGGTGTACATTCCCTACACCACTAATTCCTGTGTACACATGCTTGATGCACCTCTACAGCCCACGTACATTCACAAAAATAATGAAAAATGAAAATTGAAAACAGATACGAGTTTACGGGCCGTTATTTAATCAGTTGACTGCCCATAGCTAGTCACCCCAACTGTTACTATCTATTTTGGCCTATAAAAGAAGGTGTTGGGGCCCCATTCCAGAAAGAAGAACGAGAGCATAGAAACTCTACCCATTTCAATATCCCCCCTTTTCCCCAATAGTTTGCAACCACATTGTGAGTTTGAGCCAAAATTCCTTATTTGTCCTTTGCAAATCCTTTCCATTTCCCTAGAGAGAACTGAAGAGGAGAATAATATGTGGAAGCAATTTGTGCATGGTGAAGAGGATCCCATGACCGAGTTTGAGGAGTAGTGTCGGTCTCATGTTGTAAACGACTTTTGTGAGATTAATATAAAGAAGTACTTTTTTCGTCCCGCCAAATGACGTTTTAAATCTTTCTGATTTGTTTACATTTCTTGGTTTTGATGTCTAACCCACTAATCCATATGTAGAATGCATGCTTGTCGTTTCTTGTTTTTCTTTTGGTGAATGAAGGTCAGCCTTGGGAGGATTCTTGTAGTTGGGAAATAATTGTGGGGTAATGTCGAGATAGTTGATAAAAAGTAGGAGACTTTAGACGGTTAGCTCTGCCTGCACTTTAGAACTGTGGTGTAGTCTGTAGGGGGGTTTTCCCGCTATAGTAGAATTGGCAACCATACTGGGGAAGCCTCTAGGGTCTTTGGGGGTATTTCTTTTGGGTGTTTTTGAACCAGTTTATTTACTATTTTTAAGTTTCTATAAGCTTCTATGTCTTTAAGGGATTCTGGTCTTCCATACTAGTACTCCCTGTCTGTGCTTGACTATTGGTTTTCATTTTTTGGAGAAGTTGCAGAGGTGTACGTGGACTGTAGTGGGCCTGTACGTGTACATACACACCCTACCTTTGGACAACCCACGTACATATGTTAGCTGCTGAAGTGTTAGTAGTGTGCCTCTATTGAGAATTTGTTTCTTAGAAGAGACAGTCATCCTCTTCCTTGTCAGAAGTCACACTTCTCAGGGGTTTTCTTGATCTAGCCCTAGTCTTTGTTATAGTAGTCTGTAGCCTAGGTCTGACCTCATCATAGATTTCTTTTCATCAAAAGATTTCTTGTGTTTTCTTTAATAGGGTTCTTAGACAAGTTTGTGAGTCTGCTTTGATCTACCTGTTTGGTATTGTCAGTGACTCCTTGCGATCTGCGATTGGGCCAGAAGTCATTTCTTGGTCTTGACTTGTCGTCATTTTTCCTTTTTTTTTCTTTAGAAGAAGAGAAAATATTTCATTTTCAAATTTCTTGTTTTGAAGCATAAAACAATACAAAAAAAAAATCTTTCATTTCTTTGTTTGGTAAAGTAGTTTAGGTTAGTTGCTTCATTTACCAAGGAAAAATAAAGTTTTTCTTAAGTTCTTTACTTGAATTCTTAGGACATTAAGTAGCTCATAGTCGAGAAAAATCTTGTTTTAAGTTTTTTATTTTCAAAGATCTGAGAAAAGTAGTTACGAAAATTTTGGTGAAAGAGTTTTAATTTGGCAAATCTTTATTTGTAAAGAAGGAGTATTTTGTTTCCAGTATCATCTTATGCTCTTCTTTTTCATCTCTTAAAGAACATCACTAGTTTCACTTCCATTCCTTTTGACTTAAGACAACCACTACAATTAACACTTAATTAAAAGTTATTAGACTTTGTGTTTGTAGGGTCCATCAATGCATTCTAGGTTAGAGCCTTCATTTAAGATTGGAGAGGAAACTCTTCAAGGCTACAAAAACAAACATAAGAGTCTGTTCTAGGGAGTGCTTGAAAGTATAGTAATCGTGAAATTTATCTAGGACCCCCCTCTAACACAAAGGATAAACATGAGGTTTCCTGCGGAAAGGTAGCAGAGATAACCCCTCCAAAGCTGGACCAAACATAGTGGGGAATGCATATAGAGGGATTATCTTGGGATTCCTTTGATTGCATTTACCACAGAGCTTTGCGGGTCTCAAATCCTTTAAAGTTCTTGATTCATCTTCCAGATCACTTGATTTCGATACCCTTGATAGGTTTTGGGCTTGATACCCTTCTCATTGCGGTCCACCCGACTGTCGACTGTACTCGCCTGGTGACTGTTCGCGCGTTGGCAACCTAGTTGCCTTTATCTTAGTGACTTACACAGGTGACTACAGGGGTATGCCACGGTACCTAGGGCAGACATCAGGCCACACTTTTTAGAGTATACCTGGAGGGTGCTTCTGTATTTGAGTTTCACTTGCACTGGTAAGTTTCTCTAGTGTTGGATAGTGTAACTGTTCTTCCAACTAGCTAGTGATCTACTTGTCTTATCTCATAGGAGATTTTTCTAGTGTGTGTTGGTTTTTAAACTTTAATATAAAGCCCTAGTGTGTCATTTATATTCTCACACCATGGAGGATCAGGAGATCCACCGGTCGCGAAGGCTTCTTGGCCTGTTGTTGGTTAATCTGGAGCCACCCTCGCCACCGCTAAGGCGAAGACTAGACCAACAAGGGTCTTTTGAGGCAACCGATCCACAGGAAACTGAGCCTGACCCACCTCTCAGAGGAGAACATTTGATTCCACAGGAACCAACCATTTCCGACCTTAGAGTGGAAGCTCTTGGTCTGTATAACCCTTTGATCAATGATCTATAGACACCCATCGTCATACAGGTTAAACCTTACGAGCGTCAAGTAGTGTCACAAGAAGATATGGAGACAAATGCTGCTACTTCTTCAGGGAATTATCATATTCCCTCCACGACTGTCACTACAGGGGGTTTTTCTCTTCCTAACCAATCGTTGCGGGTCTGGACTACGATGGTCTCGACTGCCTCTACCTCAGGAAATGGTCTGATTCCTTCTATAGTAGCAATCACTGCTCCTTTAACCCATAGTGCAAAAGGCCCTCCATTGTCATACGGTATGCCTGGATTCAATACAAACTTAGTCCTTTCCTACTCCACTATACAGACTTTAGGTCTAGGGGTAGGGAGCTCGAATTTTCCTCTGCAAGGATCCATGGGGGGCACGTCAGCTCCCTATAACGCTTTTCCTTACAGAGGGTTTCATATAACTCCCTTATCCCCTTCACTTGGCACTACTCACCAACACTCCACTCAAATATTCTCTTTGTTTGACGTGTTTGGTAACAATGCATTCTCGTCAACTACTGTCTTGGCTGGGGAAAACCTAGATTATGGACAAAAAAATCCTATGCAAGGTACTATTCCTACACAAGGGGAAAACTTATGAATTCCTTCCTCACAAGGACTTTGTAATCTGTGGCAGGGATCGATTCCCTTGTTAGGGTTGCCGACCGGGGGAAACCCCTTCCATAGCTAATGGAACCTCGGGGAAGGCTTAGGACCTATGCCCATCAGATCAACAGGGGGTAACCCTTCCCAAAATCCTTGGAATGTGATGCAAGCCCAACCCTTTATGTCCTATTATGGGAGTCAACCGATGACGTCTCAACAAGTGTAGAATCCATATGCTGGTCACGACCATGGTTATTACCAGAACCTTGGCCAACAACCTAACTTTTCCTTGCAACCTGGTGCCAGCCAAACTCCAGGCTCCTTTTTCCCTGGTTATAATCAACAACCCAAATTACCATTTCTGGCAACTCTTCACTTTCCATACTTGACAAGGTTATTAAATGAACCCATCTGTCACGATCCACATTAGCCTCCTATGCTGACCAAGTTTCCTTCAGACATTCCAAAATTTGAGGCTAAGCCTAACGAAGATCCAGGCGATCATGTGACTACCTTCCATTTATGGTGCTCATCTAATTCATTGAGATATGACTCCGTCCAGTTGTGTTTTTTTCAATGCAATCTCATCGGGAATGCTGCGAAATGGTACATCGAGCTCGATCGCTCAAGATACTCTTCCTTCAACGAATTGGAAAAGGATTTCTTAAACCATTTTCAATTACCTGTGAGATACGATGCCAACACCAAATTGTTGGCCAACTTTGAGCATAAAAAAGTAGACCATATCTTCGATCACATATGAGAATGGAGATGCTAGAAGAGTTTGATAAAAGTACCAGTTCCACCAACATTTTTGCTTGAGTGGTTCCTTAAGTCTTTGGTACCCCAGTTATCTAAAGATGTCACAAACTTGGGAGTCTTTTAAGAAGAAGAAGTGATAATGAGAGCTCAACAACTAGAGCTGATTTACTCTCAGTCTGGTTTACTTTACGAAGTTTTGCCAGATGCACTGCGGTCAATACTTGACAAGACTATATAGAGATCTGGACCACATGGAAATGGTATTTTTGGTTAAGTGCAAACAAAGCCCGCTGATCAGTTGTCGAATCAATTGCAATAATTGTCAATAAAACAAACAACGACCATCCAAACCATTGGTTCGACTGCTCCCCCTACTCAAACGTTAGATGTACACAATGTGCAATCGACAAACCCAAAGGCCACCCAACAAGCTGACGGAAAGAAGAAACAATGAAAGAAGGGTAAGGGGGATAAGAAACCTACCATTAATGCTAGTGGGGGCAACACATAAAATAAAAAGTCAAAGTATCCATGTAATATTTGCATGGAATATCATCCGACTCACCAGTTCCCTTGGCTTGCGAAGGCCCAGAAGTTATTGGAAAAACAACAACCTACCGTGTTAACCAACCCATTCCCATATGGGAAAAATTTAAATCAAGCCTCTTCAAGTGCGGAAGGGGGCAGTTAGGGACCCCCTCCATCTTTGAGTAATCCTTTGTCCATGAATGTGTACATGATGAAAGGTAGCATTGACATAACAACTAGGACACACGACTACGGAATGCCAAACACCTTTGAGAAGGGTTAAGAAGAAAAAAACCCATCTCTTCCTATCCATATTAAGAATACATTGGGAAAAACAATGACACACATCCCAAAAGGT
Organism: Picea glauca; assembly: GCA_000966675.3. NCBI lineage: Eukaryota > Viridiplantae > Streptophyta > Pinopsida > Pinales > Pinaceae > Picea > Picea glauca. The sequence goes on along the minus strand of JZKD02S0654654.1, from coordinate 880 downwards.
GAGTTCAATAAAGATTCCCACAACCCAAATGCAAGGGCCACCCAGAACTACTATGTGGTGGAGGATTTGTCTCAAACCCCTTGTGCAATGTCGGCTTTGGAATTCCTCTAGAGATACCCTTCCCATAGAAAGGATCTGTTAGCTACCTTAGGATATATTGAGACTTGTAATTCAGGAATGATCATGCTTGATATGACCAACTTAAAACCTCATTTCCCTTACCACGTGACATTTCAGATAGTAGTGGCTTACACCATGAAAACTTTTACTCGAAACATTTTCCGCACGATGGTTGATGAGGGTGCCTCAACATGTGTGATGTCTTTTGCATGTTGGAAGGCCATTGGCCAACCCATTTTGTCTCCATCACCTACTCTTCTTACCACTTTCGATGGTCATTCAGTCCGACCACATGGAATCATCCCCTCTTTCCCCATGCAGTTAGGGGGGAAGACCTTGTGCATCAAGGTTGAAGTAGTCGATGCATCTCTCAACTACAATCTCTTGTTAGGAAGGAGTTGGACCTATGCTATGCAAGCAGTGGTCACGACAATTTTCCGAGTCTTGTTGTTTCCACACTATAACGACCCCTCGTTACGACATCAAGTAAAGCAAAAGTGATTTTTTTTTTGTTTTTAGGAAAGAAGGTGACGAAGACAACAGTTTAACCACACCACTGATGATGAATGCAAGCACAGAGTCCAAGAAACATGCTACTATGACACCACACAAAGGAACAAGGGAAACTAAGAAAAACATGCACAGAATAACAAGGAGGAACGACTACCTGCCCGACACAAAATCGACCACGCCTACAAGCTAAGGGACAACATACCCATCCCAACACAACAACCAAGATGAACAAGGACTAGAACCTCAA
>JZKD02S0654643.1:0-15544 GCA_000966675.3 Picea glauca | reverse complement strand
GTTGAGGATTAGGTGACAGCACCTTAACTCTCACTTGCCCCCAAGGACACACCGAGTGGATTGAAGATTTCTTCCACGTCTCCCAAAGGTGTGTATAAGGTGGCAACAGGGCCCACACTATCTTCAGACATTCTAACTACTAGAAGATAGATTGGGAGGATTTTCTCAGTTACAGTTGAAGTTGTAGTCAAAGTTTTGTTACATCAATGAAACCCTAACCCTCTTGTTAAGGCACCTTAAGTGAATAACTTGACCTAATTCCTAGATAGCCTAGTGTGCCCTAGCCTAGCGCACCTCCTGGTACTCTCAGCAAGCCAAGACATCAAGTTTGAGTTTTTGGTCAAAGTCAAATGTTGACCAAGTCAAAGCAATCATGACCTACTTTATGAAGTCAAAAAAAAAGTTAGAAGGGGATTCTAACTTCAGAGCATGGAAGACAAGGATTTACCTCATCCTTACCAAGAATAAAGTGTTGGATATCGTGAAAGGAAAGATCATGGAACTATAGTTTGAAGTAAGAAAAGAGAAGGAACCTTAAAACATTGCAGTTATGGAGAATTTCAAGGACAATGACATCAACTCTATGAGTATCATAGTGGACTCTGTAAAAGACCACTTGATACCCTACATATCTCATATTGACTCATCTAAGAAGATGTATTATGCCCTAAATAACCTCTTCTCAGTCAGAAACATTGGACAAGTAATGAGTCTGAAGAATGAGCTTCATGACATGAAAATGAATGATGATGACAACATAACATCATACTTTGTAATAATCTCTCAGTTAAGAGATCAAGTACAAGCTATTGAAGAAATCATTTTAGAAAAGGAACTAGTAAATATAGTACTCAATGGGCTTCCCAATGCATGTGATGCATTTTTTTCAAGAATAATGATGCAGGAGCATCACCAGCAAAGCACGAGTGGAAGACAACTCAACACACTAGCGTGCATGTTGAAGAGATGATTTTGAATTTAAGAAGGAATATCATGCAAATATTCCGAAAAGATCGAAATTAAATCACTTCTTAAATGTTTTAGAGATGAGTGATCACATGAGATCAATGGGGAATGTATTTTGTTTTAATGTGGTAGATTATAGTACATATTCAAATCATTTTCTCTTATCTTTCTGTCTCAAAACATTTATTGTAATAAATCCTTAGTAGTTGAAAGCTTTTATTTCGATAGGATAGCACTAAGGTAGTCGAAGGGAGAAGCTCTATGAGCCCTCTTGTATAAATGAATGTGTTGTTTCCCAAATGAGGTTGTTGATGGTTATTGCTGAATTTTAGTTGAGAGTCGTTGAGAGATGTAGAATTGCTCAAGAACATTGTATGAGTCCATGTACATATCATTTGAATGAATATAACAGAGAAGCATTGTTCCAAATGTCTTGTGTTGTTGTTGATGTGTCTATCTGAATGAATGAATGGTAGGATTTATGTAAATTTGCAATTCTCTATCATTTCTTTTTCTTATGTTATGAATGCATTTACATGGTTGAATGTATGAATCTGTGAGATATTAGATAAGTGTCAATTGTTTCTCTTCTACAAGCCTGTGCAAGGATTGAATAAGTGTCTGCAAGGTGTGCATTGACAGATTCAGTTTCGACTCACAAGCTCAGAAGAGATAACGTGAAACTTTTGTATGCAAGCAGTGCATAAGTGTCTGCAAGGTGTGCATTGACAGCGTTTGTTTTGACTCAAAAATTCAAGAGGGATAACTTGAAGGTGTGCGTAGGAAGAAACAAGTTCAGATCCATATTGTTCAGGAGGAACAATTGATCCAGGGAAGGACTGTTGCAAGGAGTGCACAGTCGCCCATCAAAAGTTAAGTTGAAGGAATCCTATTGCAAGGTATGCATAGGGTAAGTTTTGACTAAGTGTCGAACAAATTCTCTGTGGAGTTAGAGGTTTCGAGAAATGAAAAAATTAGAAGAGATAACAGTGAGAATCATTCAGTAGGGAGGATTCCTTGAAAATTCTCCAAATTAGCGAGCAATATCCATCTAGGAGGGAGCATAATCATTCCATACCATTAGATTTGGGTGAGTTACACACAGATTAGCCATGGAAGTCCTTCAACACCTCATGGTTTGTTGGCACAAAAGTGTTGTAAGAATGAGGGGTTGTCGAAGTCATGAAGTTGTAAAGTGATTCTAGTTGTTAGCTATGATGAGGATCTGTGACAACATATTGGAGAGTTCGGGAAGTAGAGTTTCAAATATTTTGTGGAGAGAGTGAAACCTTCCCGAAGTCACGAAGGCTGAATTAGAGCTGGACCGTAAGATCCAGGAGGACATGTGACAGAGATCCGTGTGTTTCAGCGGGAACACATTTTGGAAGGAAAAAATGATAGAGATCGTAAAACCCGCCGAAGCTGAAGTTATGAAGAGAGATGGCTCACGGTCACAACCGTGGTCACATTGGAGAAGGAGTCTAGCGCGGGAGCTAGTATTCACAATTTGGTGTTGCCAGAAGCGCTAGAGAGTATAGTTGCGGGTAATTTGAACCTGCAGGTAACATCAAAGGGACCTGTGTGTAAATTTGTTCAAGGTCCATTGAAGGGCCAAGAAGCCGAATTAGCTTGAGTTTTTTGAAGATCCTTGACTGGGAGGTCGCAGAATCCCCATGAGGGAAGGGGGGTTGCATAAAATAAAAACAAGAAAGGAGTATCCCACATTTGAATAACCTTGGACTTGATGTGCACAAGAAGAATCAAGGATTAAAGCAAAAGAGAAATCCCAAAATAAATATGATGATCAAGCCTTCACAACAAAATTCAAGAATTTCAGGAATAAGAGGAAGTTTGGTTTAAGGAAGAAACCAAATCGAGAAAAGGATATGTCAAAAATACAATTCTTCAACTATCAAAAATATGGTCACTATAGGAACCATTGTCCTAAATTAAATAAAAGGAAGGAAACATATGAAGCAATAGTTGTCGAAGAAAGGGAACCCTCAAAGAAATGCAAGTAGGATAAAACATACTTCTTCTTCTAGTCAAGATGAAGTACATTGACAAATTCCCAAGGAATCTATTATATAAGTAACAACTTCCAGATAGGTCGAAATCAAAATCAAACTTGAAGAGACCTAGAAGAAGTCAAATAAAAAAGAAGTCAGTAATAAGAGGAAATTAGAATAAGACTTGTGACACTTTGTAGAAATCAATAAGGATGCAGACGAAACCATGGAATCTCTTAGATGGAGGGATCTGATTACAGAATTCCAAAAGAATAGCATCTATTCAAGCATGAAGCCAGGATTAGGAGGGTGATAACCCTAAATGATATGATCCATTGAAGAATTCGTTAAGATTATAAAGTATCTATCCATGTTCCCTATTGAAAGGAGCATCCATGATAAGCAACAAGTGTTCAATTTGACTCTAGAAGAAGTTTTCTTCGAACATAAGCCTTAAGTATCCTTGGTTGTCCATCTACATCCATGTTCCTATGATGAAAGGAATAAGTTGGAATATTTAGGAAGAAATGAAATGGAATCTATAGAAGACTCCATGGACCCAAAAGATAAGGAGGAACATGAAGATTCCAAGAAAGAAAGAAAATCCAAAACAACCAATTATTATACTGAGAATCATAAGACTACTAGCTTGGTTTGAACCCACTAGAAGAAATCAAGTAGAAGAAATGGAAGTTGTGATGAAGAGCAACGTATGTAAGAAAATGTGAAAAATATCTATGAATGGAAAGCATTGTGAGATTTAAAACTAGATGTTTTTCCAGAAAGAAGGAGAAGACTATGACGACATCTTGTTCCAGTGAACCAGATATATCTCTTGCAATATCCATGGATTGAAATTTACATGTAAAATATTGTTCTTCCCAATAAAGAAAATTGAGAAAGAAGCTTATGTAGATAAATCTCAAGGTTTTGAGGTATACCAAAAAGAGACCCATATATGCAAATGGAAGAAGAACTTGTATGAATTCAAGCAACTTAATGTAGAGTATCTCATATATAGTAGAAGCATGGTGAGAAATTCCTATGATAGAAGAAGTGCTACTTGAATATGTTTCAGTTTGAGCTTTTCCATGATGTCATGGGCTAGCAGGAAAAAAAAGTATGTTTCACTCATCACTACAGAAGCAAAGTATATTGCAGCTTGTGATGCTTGTACAAAAGTAATGTAGCTCTGTAAGTTGGTTTCTGGACTGTCTAATCAGGTGCTAAATTTGACCATGATATATTGTAATAATCAGATCCATGTGAAGCTATCAAAGAAATGAATGTTCCATGAAAGGCCGAAGTACATTGAGATCAATCATTATATTCTTCGTGATAAAGTCCAGAAGAGAGAATTATTTCTCCTGTATATCTCCACAAATGAGAAGATAGAAGATATTTTAAGGTCTATGTCCAAAATAAAAAAAATTACGTACTTAAGAGACAAGTTGGGGCCTGTTGAGATGAATTCCTTATTGGAAAAGGAATTGATTACTCCCAAGTTGGGAGGGAGCACTGATATGTTATTGATTTATGGAAAGTCATTTTCCAGTTAGGAAAATGGTCCAGGATGGGAAGTTCTTTTCCAGTTTGGAAAGTGGTTCGATATTTCTAACGGACAAGCATTTTCTAGTTTAAAAAATGGTCCAGATCGGACAGTAATTTTCATAATGAAAATGGTTCGATAGATTGATGATGTACCATAGACAACTATTCCCCTTATGGATAGTGTGGGGGAATGGTGTAGGAAAATAATTCTTCTTGGAAGTCACTCTGAGTAGTGGTCAAGTAGAATGGGTCTGCCTCATCGGGCATTCATTCTTTCGAAGTTCACAATTGTGAACAATTTCAAAGAATGGTTTGTTTTGGAGGTTGGCATAGGATATTCATTTCCATAGGAAATGGTCCAGAAAATAATTCCCTAGGGAAGACTCATTCTCTCCAGGTTTCACTATGATTAGTGCTAGAGGAATGGCCTAGTTAGGTGAATGGTCCAGGTTCAAAAATTAGGGACAAACATTCCCTAGGGAAGAATCATTCTCTCAATGTTGCACTATGATTAGTGTAGGAGGAATGGCCCAATTAGGTGAATGGTCCAGGCTAAAAAATCAGGGAAAATTATTATTCTATGATGTGGAAGAATAGTCGAGATAGCCCATGGTTGATGTTTTTCTTTTTGAGGGAATATGCTCTTCCAGATATCACAGATGTGAGTGGAAGAATGGACCATATGACTCAATTTGTATCATGATATTGTTATGTAGGTTGATATATGATGATATGATTGATGTGGAGATTGTATGTCTCTAGAAAGTAGTTGTATGCCAATGTGGTGGATGTATTCCACTGATTGTGACTATGTGTCACTGGTTAGTAGCCGTGTGCTACTAGGTGTGATTGTGTACCACTAGATAGTAGTTGTGTACTACTATGGATAGACATATTTGTGTTCTATTTAATGACATTGTTATGATTTCCATGGAGACTATCACTAGTGTTGAAGATGATTACCAACTAGAAGGATAGTTAGTATGTTGATGGACAAACATTCTCTCTATGGAAAATGGTCTAGGACAATCATTCTTCTAGGACATATGTCCGGATTAGAAGAATAGTCCTTGTATCCCATAGCATGACTTCCAGCATCTATTGGAACAATTATTCTTCTAGGACATAAGTCTGAATTACAAGAATGGTTGTTATATTACTATTTGAAGTGAGTAACTTATTCAACATCATTCTAGATTACCCATATGGAGTATGGATTCAAGAGATGATTTAGTTTATGCTATCAAATGATATTGATAGTGATGATGGTTCTCATGATTTGATCATGAGATAGCATGTATGGCTATGATGATGCCATTGGTTGAATGGTATGTTTGTGCTCAAGACCATTTCCTTTAATACCTCCCTATCTAGGAGGGATTGTTGATATTATGGTAGTTGTGAGAGGTATTATCCTCCATGTGTAACCTCTGAAAATACTAGAATATTTTGGGAACCAAGAGAAACCCTAAAACATTGGATAATAACCCTAGGAGAAATGTCGGCTCAAGTGAATATTTAATATTCAGTTATTAGCCTCCAGAAAGAGAAGTCAACCCAGTCAAGTGAGATAGACTAGTGTAAATAGAGGGCACTAGAGATCATTTGTTACACACACTCTCACAACTACATAAGACCAGTGGTGTGCAAGTTTGGAGAGGAACTGTAGCTATAATTGCAACTGCTGCAACTGGCATTTTGGTTTTGGCTCGGACTTTCTCTTGGTTATGGTTTGGAATTTCTACTTGGTCTTTGTTTATTCTTTTTTGGTGCGCTACCCTTGAAGAAAGGTGTGCTACCTTGGTTGGCGATTGGATTGCTTCCATAATTATTCTATCTGTCAAGGTTAAGGTGCTCGAGGGTGTCCTTTGTACCTATGGTTGGGTGACAATATTGCTATATTGTCTATGGTGAAATGAGCACACCTATTTTTTTAACACACAGATGGAAACTCAACAACCCCCTTCATTCACCTTTACAACTACATGTCAACCAAGACTCATTACATCCAAGAAACCTAATTTACGCGAGATGGTAATCCATCGTGACCATGAGGTATATTAGTGTTGTGTCTGTTTCATCACTTGGGTGAGAAAAACAAGGGCACTTACAAGTCTAGTTGGGCCTGCTAGACAAGACAGAGGTTAGTTCATGAGTTAGATAATCCAAGCACATGAAATAAACAAAAAAAGAAACTAAAAAAAACTAAGGAAATAAAACTAAAATACATAAGAAACTTTGAACCAAAATCAATCAACCAAATGACCAAGATTATGCCACCAATGGATAACTATATTAGTTGGAAAACACTGTAGAGAAAGGAGGACTTATGGATCCCCTCTTCCTTCTTGGGAGGGCTCTTGAGTTCCCTATTTGAGAGATCTTCTTACAATGATAAACAAGAAATAAAATGGTGAAGAAATCCAAGCCTATTCCCTCAAGAGGTGAGTGGAATATCTTATTGGAATGTTGCTATAATGCTCCAAGAAGAAAAGAGGTTTCTTGAAGGAGGATTGAGGCAACATAACAATACTATGAGATTCTTAAATTCTTAGTGCACCCATGTCCTCCATTTATAGCATGTCTTTGAGGCAATATCCAATTGGTTCTTAGTGTGAATAAGGGGCCATTTAGGGAACCCTTTGGTCTTTGACCTTCCCCCCATTCGGATTCATCTCGGATTTGAGGGTCAAATCAAGTTGGGAGCTGGTCCATAAGTGGGTGAGGGGCCAACAAGAACCATAAATGTGTCATTCATAGGAGTGCGCAGATTTTCTCATACACATTCGCGCAGATGGCGCATTTTGCGCTCTATGGGATTATTTGGCCCATGCCCTGTGCATGCACTTCCTTTAGTGGTTCAACACATGTCAATTTTTGTCTAGTTGTATAGTTTTTGCCTCTTAGAAATGCATTTTTGGTGTTGCAAGTGAACTTTGACTCTCAGAACCATCATTACCTTTACCATTACCATAGCCCTTCTGGAAACTGTGTTTATGTCGACAAAATGGAGACACAACCCCAAGAAGCAAAGGGCTTCATGAAATCCACTAGATAAGAGAAGGAACTGATAGGGAACATGAATGAAGTCAAGATGCGGTGAGACTCAAGACTACCTTTGGTTGGGGGTATGTTTGAAGGATGATTGGCAACAACCATGAAACCGTATCTAGCGTCAGGGGGATGACTAGACATGGGGTTAAATTGTGCCAGAGGCATGAAAAAGTGGATGATTCCAACATGAGTAGAGGATAGTGAATGCCCCAACCAAGGGCGACATGGGTTTCTTTTCCAGAAAAAAGAAGGTCATCGAGGGTGACAACAAAAAGGCTAAGTAAATGCTGGAAAACAAAGGATTTTTACAATTACCAAATAAATAAAGAATAATTTGGGATGAGTGCACAGATACAGAAATAGGTGCCCCAGTGCAATATGGCTTGGCTTGTGAGGGCACAAGTTGCATGGAGAACTGGTGGAGGATGGGGGCCCCATGGGTGGGTTTCTATATGAGGTAAATGAATGGAGGGAAATCTGTAGATGGGAAAATAGATTGTGGATGAAATAAAGGGTGAATGATACTGTAGAGGCGTATTCAAAATATAACTGTGATGAAATAACCTGGGAAGTCCATTGGGAAAGCTAGAAAAATGATGAGAAGGATTATGTGGCTAATCCTCGTAAATGCGTAAGACTATCGGGACTCCCATCCCTACGAGGTGAAAGCAACATGAGTGTCAAAGTGCCAAGGGGGACTCTTGGCCCTTGGTTATGTAAGGAAGCAAAGATTAAGGAAGAAAAGCGAAGTACAAACTATGCGAAAGGCACATAAACCAAGGAAGGGTCAAAGTGGTTAAAGAAGAAGAAAATAAGGAGCGAAGTGAAGGAAAAGCTAGTCGTTGGAAGAGAAGATCAAGGAAGATAAAGGATCGAAGAAGAAGGATCATGTACAACTCAAAAAGAAGAAAAATACATCAACGAGTGCTTTGGAGCACCTCACGGGAAAGAAGGAAAGACAGGTTGGTGAAGCCCTTAAAGCATGGGTCAAGTGGATCTAGGGTTTTGGCACCTAGGGTTTTGGATCTAGGGTTTTGACACCTAAAATTTTCCATGTAATGTATAAATAAAGGTCTAGAATACCTGGGAGGGTTTGTTCGAAGTTGGTTCGTCGATACTATGGTTGTTGTTGTTCGTTATTGATTATTGTTGAGAACACTATTGAGACTGTATCTTAAGATATTCAGCTGGGTGTGAATATTAACCCTGTAGTTGGGTGCGCAAGGGCGGGGAGAGAGAAAGAGATCTGCAAGCTAAGTGCGTAGATAGAACTGTATGTTTTCATCTAATATATCAAGAAACATAGTTTTGTGGACGTATCCCTAGGGAGAGGGTGAGCCACATATATCTTGTTGTTATTTGTGATTGATATTGTGTTATTTTCCATCTGATATATTGTTATTGCATTATTGTGTCAGATCATAAATATAACCCGCGAAGTAAGCTTAGGAAGGGTAAGGAATATCTATATTTTTGTGTGTTATTGTTCTGGATCCACTTTTCATTTCCTCTAGTTGTAGACACCTGTGTCCTGCAACCCTCTATTTCTACTTTGGGTGAGACTGCATCTGCTTCGTAGGTGTTGCCGAAAGGGCCAGTAGTTAGGGCTTGTTGGTGTGTTGTTAGAGTTGAACCCTAGGTCTGCCCCTGTGCCAACATGGACTATGAATGGGACAACTCACATGGGGGAGAGTGCTACCAGATGACAATACCAAACTGTAGTGAAGGTGACAGTACTGCAGAGTCGAATGTAGGGACCCTAAAGGAAAATGTTGGAGGGTGTGACTGGGAGATGTAATTGATATTTAGAGGGAATGATTACATGCCAGTGTCGATCATATACGTGAAAGGGGATGCATTGGTTTTTGATGACCAAGTACCTACACATTAAAATCGAATACCCGACATGAAAAATATCTGAAGATAAAGAACATATAATAGTTATTTGATAATTTTGAACATTATCATGCATACCTGGACGTGATGTGATAAAAATGCTCCCCCGGGGCCAAGTGTGGATGGTGACCAAGGGAATGTGACTGTGTAGGTAGCGGGACCCTGATCCGCAGAGCAGTTGTAGTAGGAGAAACAATGACCGGTCGACTACCCCACAGACCTGGAGGACCCCCAGCTGGTGGGGGAGCTCTGGGGGCACCATGAGTGCATGTTATGTCTATTTTTTGTATTTATATAGGCATGCGATCCCATTTTGTATAGGGTAGGGGGTACTCATTTTGTATCGATAGGGGTGAGGGGGTTCACTTGCCTATGGGCGATGTACATGTTGTACTTTTTTGTAAACATTTATGATACTTGGACATATATATATATATATATATATATATATATATATATATATATATATATATATATATATATATATGTATATATCTTTTTGTTCTCTTTGTGTTGTCTATATGTGTTTATTTTTTATTTTGTTTTTTTTGTGTCTTATATATATGATGTGTCTGATGTGTGATGATTCATGTATATGTAATGATTTCTTGATGTGATAAATTCTAATCTAATACTAGGTTAGCCATATTATCTACTATTTGATTAAATTGTCGTGGAATATGTGTAAATGTAATTGAATCAAAATTTTGAGTTAAGAGTCTAACTTGCAGGTATTTACGAAAGAGGAAAGGATCACAAACATAGTATACATTGTTTAGCTACAGGAAGACAAGTTGGGAATCTAATAAGATGCTAAGGTGATGAATGTGGAGGTGACTGGCCTCGGCGAGGAGACCAATAATGACGGTGTATTATTCTTGGTTATTGGTGGTTTAACCCAAACATATGTTGCTGGAGTGGAGCACTGTATGTGAGGGGGTGTAAAGGGCCCAAGCGACTGAAGTGAGATTCTGTGTCCAACGGCTAGCTCCATCAGCGTAACCGATGTGGTAGGCAGATGAAGGATACATATGTCAATAACATGGATGGTAGATCAGACACGAGGAGTGGAGGAAAAAAAAGAAGACTAAAAACTCTACAAATGTGTACAAAGAAAAATCCTAGTGTAGAATGATGATGCTCAGGCATAAAACTTATGTAAGTACAACCCATTAACGGGTTCTTTGAGAGGAAATCCTCATGGAGAGGCTAGGATGTATGTGCTTTTAGTGAGGCAGTGTTGGATTATGTAAGGTCCATGCCATAATGACTCGAATTTCCCATGGCCAAGAGTATCATGAGCGATATCGTAGGCTAGGACAAGATCTCCTTCATTAAATTATCGAAGGTTGACATGGCGGTCCAAGGTGGCCTTTAACCATTTTTAGCTGCCTCATTGTTCTGTAAGGAAGCCCGAAGATCTTCATCCAGTGAATCTAAGTGCAACAAGTGTTGCTCCATTGGAGTAGTGTCAGGTAATAGCTCGATGGCGGTGCGCAATGTGAGAATTTTGCACTCGATGGGGATGGTGGCTTTGATCCCATGGATGAGATGAAATAGTGTAAAACTGGTGGCAGTTTTGACTGCTGTGCGATAATCCCATAATGATTAAAACAAAATATGATTTCAGTCGGTCTTATGTTTGTTGACAGTGCATTGCAACATGGTTTTGAGGACTTTGTTAACAACCTTGACTTGTACGTTGGATTGAGGGTAGTATGGGGAGGAAAACTCATGGGAGAAGCCTAACCTTGAGGAGAGTTTGATGAAGATATCATTCTCAAAGTTTTTGTCGTGATCATAGACTAACTGTAGTGGAAATCCGAAACGAGTAATGATGTGGTTGAAGAAAAAACACGTTGTTGTGTCAACGATATTATTGAAGGTAAGCATGGATTTAGACCATTTTCTAAATTAATATACTGCTACGAAGATGTAATTGTGTCCATTACTAGATGGATGGTTGCAATTCATGAAGTCTATGCCCCATTTGCAGAAGGGGCTGACAGTGATGGCTAGATGTAGAAGTGCAGGTATCTCTCGTGATTTTATTGCATAAATCTACATTTTTCGCATCGCTTGATAGCGTGGATGCAATCATGAAACAGTGTGGGCCAGAAGTATCCTGCTCGAATGATTTTTTGGGTGGTGGAAATCCCTGAGAGGTGGCCACCAGAAGCGCCACTATGACAATTGTTTAAGACTATGTCTGCTTCGTCGATGGTCAAACATCAATGGAGTATGGTGTCGACCCCACGTCGATACAAAATGTCTCCGATGAGGAGGTATCGAGGGGCCTGATGGCGAATGCATCGAAGATAATCTCAAGAGAGATGAGACCCAAACTCCTGTGTCTGAAGGTAGACGAGAAGGTCATCATACCAGGGGTCATCTAAGGGGATATAGAAGAGGTGATCGTCGAGAAAATCTGTATTAACGGGTGAACTTGTAGCATCTGAGGGAAACATCGTGATGAGTTCGACGAGAACGAGTGATTTATTTCTTTTCAAAGTTGAAAACTCTAGGTCATATTCTTGAAGGATTACGATCCATCGGGAAAGTTTTCCATTAATTTGTCGTCGAATAAGAAAGTATTGCATGGGGTTGGAATCTGCCACGACTTTGGTAGTGCATAACAAGATATAGCGATGCAGTTTCTGGAATGCGAGGATAACTGCGAGGGAGAGTGTCTCTTCATGATTGTATTTCAGGGGTGGTCCTGAAATATTTTTAATTATGTAGTAAATAACATGCTCATGGCCATCATCCCCTAGTTGGATGAGAACTCCTGCTATTGAGACAACTGAGGCTGACAAGCAGAGGATGTAATCACGATCATAATCGGGAGGACTAATCAAAAGGGCATTGGATAGTGCCTCTTTTAAATCATCAAAAGTGGTTTGGGAATGTTCATCCCATAGAAATGGTATATCATGACGCACTAAGTGAAAGAAACCATGCGGGTGAGTGGTGTAATCTGGGAAAAAGCGACGTAAAAAATTGGCTTTTCCTTGTAGGATCTACAGTTAACAAAAATTCCTAGGTGGTGGAATTTTTGTGATAGCTTGCACCTTGAGGGGGTCCATTGTGATGATGTGTTGGGAGATGATGAACCTAAGGAGGTGTTTGGCAGTGATGCAAAATACACACTTGAGGGAATTCAAGCAGATATTGTACTGTCGACATCATTGAAAGATGACTCATAAGTCATCTAGATGCCGAGTTCATTTCTTGGATCGAGCAGTGAGGTCGTCCAAGTAAGAGATAATGATGTGAGAAAGATCATGGAAAACATAAGTCATGGCCCATTGGAACGTAACACCTACATTTTTTAGTCCAAAAGGCATGACACGATAAGAAAAAGTACCCCATGGGGTGGTAAATGAGGTTTTATAATGATCTGTTGGATGGATTTGGATTTGATTGTAGCCATAGAACCCATCCATGAAGGATAAGGCCTTGTGGTCAGCACAATCATCGATAATTTGGTCGATGAAAGGGGTTGAGAAGTTGTCTTTGGGACAAGCATGATTGTGATCGCAGAAGTTGGTGCAGACGCAAATAGTGCCTTGTTTTTTGTTAACGGGGACGGGGTTGGACACCCATGAGGTATGCGCGATGGGGTATATGAATCATGCACCGTGTAACTTGTCAATTTTGGCTTTGATAGCCGCGACTTTGGATGGGTGTAGTGTGCGTTTCTTTTGACGAACTAGGGTGACATCTGGCCATGTGTCGATGCGATGTTCGACGATAGAAGGATCGAGGTTGGGCATCTCTATATATGACCAGGAAAAAATATCTCGGTATTCCTGTAAGAGAGATTTGTAAGCTGTGAGTTCCTCAGGGGAGCATGCGGTGCCAATGTTTATTTTCCTCTACAATTATCGGTTTGATGGAAATGTTGATTTTGATAGTGGGGGAAATGTTGGCCATGTTTCCTTCTTCAAAAGCATCGGGGGTAGGGATAGGGTTATTGAACCAATATATATGCCCTGATGGAATAAAATCCTTGGTTTCGATTGCAGATATGGAGGCTTGGCTAGGAGGGGTAAAGGCTTCCCATGAGAGAAAAATTTCTCTGTGATGGAGTATGTTCCATGGGCAATTGGGGGTAGTTATTTACTCTAGGATATCTTCGTCACAGTGGAAAATGAGAGAATATAGGGGATTTTTGGAAGTAACATTGGTGACTATCACCGTGTGATTGTATTCAAGTGGTGAAGACGTAGAGGGGGTGTCACAACTATGGTGCGATGGCATGCTTGACATAAACCAAATGTCCAGATACTGTGGGTTGTAAACTATGGTCGGGGCTAATATTTCCTGAGGGAAATGAACCGAAGAATTGGGAGGATTTGGGGGAATATCCTCAGACAGTCTATCCATGAACCATGGAGGTATGGGGGGTGACTTAGGTTCAGGGGAGATGATGTGAACAGTATCTGGAGAAGAAATAGGGAGAATCACTTGGATCACAAGAGGTGAGGTGGTTGGAGGATTTTGAATAAGGGTAATTTGACGACACCTTTATTCAATAATCAAAGGACATTGGTACATGAAGTGATAAAGTGAGTCACAAAGTTATCAAGGTCATCTCATTTGTTCAATGACTGAGGTCGAGACATAATGGATGTCAGTGATGTGGGTACCCGAAGGTGTGGGTGGAGAGGGATCTTGTTGAAATATTTAGTGTACCGTTGTTAGCGTCTATCGAAAATGAGGTAGAGAGAGGAAATGATGAGTGTAGTGGCCATACTCTAAACAAATGGCACATGCAAATTTGGTTCGCAACCCTTTATTGCCTGTAGTAGGGGACGTTGTGGTAGTACTAGGTGTTCTTGGTGAAGCGACGAGTGATGTAGTTGCTCGAGGGAGTTGAATTAGATTGCGTAACTCAGGAAAAGAGGGACATCGATTAGTGGGGTATCCCTCTCTTTCACATAGTGCGCAAGGAGGTTGAACTTGGGGAGGAAGTGGAGCAGTGGGTTCTTTATTCTTCCGTCTTCCTCTAGCCGTAGTCGTGGTGTCGACAAGTGGGGGTGAAGGTGGTGTTGTCGGAGTTAGTACGGGAATATGCATCAGGATTCCCTCTAATTGGCGAGGGAGAGATGGTTGAGGAACCATCATGGGTGGGTGTAGATAACATATGTGAATGACGAGCACCATGTTGGGAAGGGTAAGTGTTTTGGCTACCTGAAAAACTTGTACTCCTGGTGGGGGGTAGAAGAAGGAAATTTGAGTAATGGTTTGGGGGATTGTTTCCCAAACCAGGATTTGTCCCTAGGGGAGGGTAAAATCAGGGATAAGTGGTGTAGTAGGGTTCTCAAGTAATCCCTAAGGTAGAATTTCTTCAACTGTTGGGACATCAAGGTGAGGATAAGCCTCAATGGGAGGAATGGTATATCTAGTTTTAGTTCCATTAGAAGATACAACACACACTTGTGTTGAGGGGCGTATGAGAGGTGCTTCTCCATGGTATGCCCCCAAAAAGGATGGGTCTTTGAAAATTCCAGGGCCCATATCCATGAGTGGATATGTCTCAAAACTAGTGCAGACAAGAGGCAGGATGTTATCAATGTTAGTGGAGTGGTGTTATCCAAAAATTTGGTCATCGTGATAATGTCTTGGTGATGTTATGATAATAGTCAATCAAGCTCCTCGTTAAGGACTCCTTCCTACAAAAGGTTGCACTTATTCATTTCCAAAAAATCTTGTTTTAAGGACTGTTCGCAGGCTGCTATATACTCTCATGCGGGAATCATACTTTCTCGCATGCTGCATTCAGTCAGGGTGTGAACTTCTCACACTGTGCTCAAGGTCAGGATGCGAACATGCTTCCAAAGAAGGAAAATGGATGAGTTCTCGATTCTTCTAGAAGGAATCTTCTAGAATGATGAGTTGGTGTTTGAATGGTTGTTCAAAAGCTGGCATTCCATATTTATTGGGATCGTTCTTATCCTATCAACTAACCTATTCTCTCCTATAAATTAATGAGAATACTCATGGAAAGGGTTAAGTTGGCAAGCTAGAGAAATCTATTGGAGAATTGGTGCATTATTGTATGG
>JZKD02S0654599.1:0-15545 GCA_000966675.3 Picea glauca | reverse complement strand
CCAACATGATCCCTCCAATACATGTTTTGATTTAAAATGAAGAATTTTATGGCCTTCAATTTGAGAGAACTGGCCCTCATATTTTTAAAATATGGTGGGAATTCTAGATGTTCAATAAAGTAAATAAAATATTTGTACCAAGGTGAATAAGAGTAGTTTTCAAATACCTGCATGTTGCCTTGTCCAGATTGTGTCATGGGTGTATCAGATTGGGTGAAGGTCTGATGTAATTCCAACACCTTACAATTTGATCCCTATCCCTTGATCATTTTGTTAGGATTTATGTGTAGGTAATACTCAAACAATTTGGCAATCCATTTCCCTCTCTTCCCTTCATTGTCTGGCTGGACCAAAATCTCTTTGACACTGCTACTAGGAACATAGGTCATTATGATAGACTATAACACATACACCCTGAAGGCTTTCAACGCTTTGACCAATGCGCAAGCTTGGTTTTCTAATATGTCATACTTCATCTCATCATCTCAGAGGGATTTTCCAAAAAAGGATATGGTTTTTCATGCCCTTCTTTATTCTTTTTTAGTAGCACAACAACAATGATTTCCTTGGAGGAGAAAGAAAATATAAAGAACTATTTAGCATAGTTAGGGTTGACTAATATAGGATATTCAATCAAAGCTTGTTTGATCCTCTGGAATGTTGATTTTTCCTCCTGCGACCACTTGATAACAATATATTTCTTCAACATGTTGGTGATAGGCCTTATGATTTCAACAAAGTTTGGCACAAAGTGCCTCAAAACATTTATTCTAGCTATAAAAGACTGAATAGACTTCTTGTTTATGGGGATTGCAATTTCCTGAATGACATCCTCTCTCCTAGGGTCTATTTTTATTCCTCCAAATAATATGATGTGGCCTAGGATCTTACCCTCTAGCATAAAAAATTGGGACTTCTTGGGATTCAAAGAAATCCCATACCTTCTACATTTTCGGAAAATCTGCTTAAGGTGTTGTAAATGCTCATCATCTGATTTGGAGAAAATGGTGATGTCATCCAGATATATAACCATGAATTTTTCTTTCTCCCCCACAAAGGCTACATCCATATCCCTCTAAAAGGTTGTCCCTATGTTCTTCATACCAAAGGGCATTTTGTCATACATAAATGTCCCCCAAGGGGTGGTGAATGCTTTTTTTTATTTGTCTTCATCACATACTTCTATCTGGCTATAACCAGAGTACCCATCCAACAAGGAAATTCTATGGGAACCTACTACCCTTTCTAGGCTATGGTCTATCTTAGGCAACGGGTATTTATCCTTTATAGAACACTTATTGAGATTTCAGAAATCAACACACAAGTGTATTTCCCCACTCTTTTTTTTCACAAGCACTAAGTTGGCCACCCAATATGAGTACCTCAAAGGCACAATAATTATGGAATCAATCATTCATTTCAACTCTTTTTCAATTATGGACATCAACATGGGATTAAATTTCCCGTTCTTCTATATAAATGGCTTACAACCAGACTTCAGAGGGATCTTGTGTTGGATGATGTCAGTGTCAAATGTCTTCAAATCCTCATATGACCATGCAAAAATATCAGCAAATTTTTTGATGAGGTTGACATACCTGTATTTGTTTTCTAGAGGTAGTGCCTTGGATAGTTTGACTATTTTGGGGTTTTCAACAGTCTCAATATTCATTCCATCACTTCCTCTTATGTATTTTTTGTGGCATCTCCTCTTGAGACATCATGACTACCAAATAACCTCTCCAGTAGTTCTATAACCTTGGGGATGTGGTTTTTTTTAATTTACACAATGTTGTGGCCAACCACTTTGTTCAATATTTGGGACGTATGTTGATTCTTTGATTCATCATCTTCACCTTATTGATCTATTGAGATGCTGGAGAATTATTCTATGGTGTGCAAAAATATTTGTAGCTATGATTCATCACTAAAGACTTGCGAGTGCTTTATGTTGTATGGTATGGTTTTCATGTGTCTGAATTCCACTTGTTACTTGATATTCAGGCCGATGGGAGATCTGAAGGTATTAGCAGCCAAGGAAAAATAATCTTCCTTCTGATTTTCTTCTCTAGGAATGAAGGATATATTGAATTCCATAAAGAAGTTGCCAACTAGGTCCAACACCTCATTCCTGTATTGTCTGAGCCTCTATTGCTTAGCTTCACACTCGACTATATTGTTATTAGTCTCGAATTCCAACTTATAAGAGAGCGTTATAAACTCCTGCACATGGGAAATAAGGAATATACCATCTCCAAAACCTTCTTTTGATGAAGAGCCATCGAAATACATCTTCCATAATTTGTTCTGTTGATCTGTCAAAGGTTGATCCTTGCATTTGTTGACTGTAATTTCTGGTTCACGCCACCTAGATGAAAAATAGATAATTCGATGTCTTCCTCAACAACATAAATTGGTTGATTGATTGGATTCTGATGGCTACTAAAAATATATGCCAAACTGACCTCTTTGTATAGCCTCCTATTCTCTCATCCGAAAACAGGGATGGTGGCATATGTGAGCTCCATTTGTAATGATCCCCCAACCTTCATTTCCCATGACCTGGAAAAAATCATACCAAACTTGGGGGGGATTTCATCCACCACGATGTCCATCACTACACTTTTCATGGGTAACTGTGCCAAAGAAACCACCATATCTTTTATTAATCCCAAAAATTTGATTTTTTTGGATTCAAAGGAGTAAAGGTTTTGGTAGGGCTTCTTGATCTCCAGGCCTAGTTCTTCCATAACAACCTTAGGCCTAACATTGTGTGAGGCAGTTGAGTCCATCAAATATTTATGTAGGATCTTGTCATGGAAATTTAGAGATATGTATAAATGTGGAGAAGAATCATAGCCATCCTCAATGTGTGGGCCCACAATAATGGTTGGGTTCTCATCCTGCAGAATAATTACATCGAAAGTTACAATAGAAGTAGGTGGTTGCAGAACCTTTATAATGGATTGTTTGAAAGTCTCATTTTTCAAAAATTCTGACAGAGGTACAAGGATATTGATCTTTCTCAACTCATGATCTAGGCTGAAAGATGCTTGTGGCCTATCAACTTCCTTGACTTTTGGGACAACAAGTTTAAAAGGAGGAGGTTGGTGAGCTTTAGCCAATGCACCCTTGCTTGGATTTGACTTGGGAGGAACCTCTATTTTTTTCTTTTCTGATCATAGGTGGTGGATTTGGGAGTGCCTTTTCTAGGATTCAAGTCATAATTATTTTGGGGCTATCCTTGCATAACTCCCTCTTCCCCTATCTCAACATCAAACAGATTTGACAGTCGGGCTACCTCATAATCTTGTTGTGTTATGTGACTGGTGTGAAAATTTATTTCATTGAAAAATAAAACAACATCATCCACAACATCACTATCTACATCCATTTACTCAATCTAATTGTTTTGGAAAGGAGGTACTACTCTTTGGTCATCAACATTCCTCCTCTCTCTCTACATCATTTGAGGGAAATCATTCGACCTTCTAAACCGCTTGGGATTTTTGTTCCCAACCCGTTGAAAATATTTGTTTGGTTGTTGATATTCCCATTTCATCTTAGCTACTTCATATGTCATATCCTTCAAAGTTTTTGTCATTTCATCAAGTTTGAGATCATATGTGGTTGGGTTAGAGGAGGTAGGGGATTCCTCTCTATGTTTCTTCTTGTATTTTTCAGATCTAGTATTTAACCTGTTGGATGCCAAGATGTTGGAATCAACCTCAATGGTTTCTTCTTGCATGGATAACAAGGTGGTGGATATTCTCTCCATCAACAAAGGAGAGAACTATACATAAAATGCATTGGAATAAGTGATTTTGGTAGAGGATTCAATTGGTTTTATCTCATCTGGGATTCTACCATACATCTTATTTAATCTCTTGGTGATGTCCAAAATAGACTCACCATTATTTCTCTTAAGGGCCCCAAACTCAGTGATGTAATACATATAATCCCTTCTATATCCCATTACTTTATGAAATCTTCATCTAATTCATAAATATCTGGAATGGAGGTTGGAGGGAGGCCTCAGAACAATTTTCTTACCTCCCCATCAAGGATTTGTACAAATAAACTCATCTACACATATTCATAGTCAATATTAAAGTTGTTTTCAAAGATGTACAAGGATACCAGATGTTCCTCAGCTGTGACATCCCCTTCCCCATTATATCTAGGAAAATATTTCATGTAATATGTGGTTAGGAGTGCATGTAATCCTACAAGTAGAATTAGGGGTGCATAACTGGAAACAATTATAGAATTCATCATGTTAGCAACCATTCCTTGGGAAATAGGGATATAAATATTGATTTGAGATACAAGGGTGGATGATATACTGGATTCTGATGAAGTAGAGGTATGGGTTGAAGGTGTCTATAGTTCCTTGGAATTGTGATTCCCAAGGATAGAAAATTCAAATTGCTTGTGATGATGAAGAAAAATAGATTATTGACGTGCAACTTTACCCTTGAGGGAAAAGGTATATCTCTGAGCTATGGTGGATTTTCTTAGTTGTCTTTCTGGCTCAGAGACTACTGTGTCCTTCTCAAGGTTAGGATGAGCCATAGTGTCTCTGGTATGCTTAGATTTGGATTTCTTGGGTCCTTTTCTGGGAGCCAATATTTCTTTTGTGAAGATTACTCAGTGTAGTCCCCAGGTGCAAGATGGCAGTTTGAATGTGTCTGATCTTTTCTCACCATCAAAGGTCAGATATGATCATTGTCGTTCTCCCAGGGAAATATATGTTTTTTCTTCATTCATTGACAATGGCACCAGAAGATGTTGGTCCTAAATTATTCACCTGACTTCTAATGAGTAGAGTTAGGCCACCTCAAGTTATGAATGGATGGTTTTTGATTTATGGGTTAGTTAGAGGGTTGGTTTACCAATACATGACCATGGTTGGTTTGGAAAAATGATGTGGAAGAGGGTCCTCCTTGGCTGGTGGCACACTAAGGACATACAAGTGAGACATTAAAGGTAGAAACAAAGGAAAAAAAAATCCATTCAATGAACAATCTGTTGCTAGAAGTTTAAGTCTTAAAATGTCATTTCAAGCATTAAACATGTACCAAAAACACAGTAATTCCGACAGATTACAAAAAAAACAAACCTTCACTAAAGCATAGCTGTTATCACAAGTTTCACATTAATAAATAAAAGTTATACAATATTTGAAGGAAAAGAGATGTACTTCGCACAAATCAAAATTGTATTCAAGATAAGAGAAACACATAAGAATTCAGACACAAACACACTATCATCAATAGTATCTTCACTAGGTAGAGAGCTTTAATCCATGGATAGAACAGGTCTAACTAGTTGCTGTATTGATCTTCTTCTCCCAAAAACCAAACCTTTTTAACATACAAATAATTCCTATTTATCACAGATGCTGAGGCCCTCGACCAGTGTGGAACTGAGGCTTCTCTCTACACATCGACTGTAAAACAACTTATTAACTTAACTAAAACACACAACTAGAGTATGTTAATGAATACTCTGATCTTGACTTAACAAAAGGAGTGGTTCTTATCCCACAAAAAAGACCACTTATTATGCCTGAATTTAAAAGAGTTTTGTAATTGAAAAATGACTAATAGAAATAAAATTAGACTGATGCATGTGCTCGAGAAAAATAAGATCGAACAAAAAATGACTAGGAGTGACAGAACTAAGTTCTGTATTGACCACTGACATGCATTCAAATTATTTGAGGCCTCTGGGGATAACTGAATATGTTGTTCTTGTTTTTCCCCTACTTATATCTTGGAGGAAAAACTAGATCATCTAGCATTTTCCCAGTCCCTGATATTCTTTCTGTAGTCTGGATTATAGCTTCTCAAATTCTGGTTTGGTGCCAATTTTTAAACATTTCAAAATGTGTAATAACTGTGGTCGATCCACTTCGCAACTTTGACGTTTAGGGGATTAAGAGAAAATAGCATACATATCCTCTAGAGGACAGAAATCCCATATTCATTATCTAACACTAATCACTTATTAACTCGAGATTACTTTAACATTCAACATTTAAGGACTTCAAGACTCTGACTCTTCGAGGTTCGAGAGTTTTTCCTTTTGAATGTTGTTCTTGGAAATATCCTGGAGGATGAAACCCCTAAATTTGACGTGGAGTCCATGATGTCATGACCGATGAAGTTTCATGAAAAGAAGGGTGACACGTGTCACATGGAATGGGGAAAATGGTGTCCTGAAAATGCTCAAAATGAATGCCACGTGTTGATAATCAATGGATGTCATGTGCCACCACGAATGAATGCCTCTTTTCAACATAGATGAGTGCTATGTGTCAGCATATATGAGCGCTATGTTTCTTTGGCTCTTCAGGGTTTGGGGGCTTTCAAACACAAAGTATGTATAACTCTCGAAGGACCAAACTAGCACAGTGACGTGGTAGTGAGGACCAAATTCGTCTTTTTGGGGCTCTGACACTTCGGAAATCTACATTTTTATTTAAGTTGAAACTCCCCATAGTGATAAAATCGTAGATTCATTAACCATGCTTATCTTAAATAACCCAAGATTAATACTTTAATCATTTGGCGTTTCGGGAGTTTTGGACTACGACTTTTCAGGGTTTCGGTAGTTAGGATCTTTTGATGAAGATGAGCTCGAATGTTTTGATGCCAAAGTCATGGAGTGGATTATTTGTAACTATGTGATTAAATCTCATTCCTTTCTAGACCCTTGAATGAACGAGAACCGTTGATTTGAGTGGCCTATTTTATGGTTGATCTCCTAGATCTGATGTGTCCACATGATGTCACTGTTAGCACCTAAACATGTAAGAGGGGTATTTTTCCTAAAAGGCACACCCTCCATTGGTGAAAAGAGGGCAAGAAGTGGAGTAAAAACCCACTTATCCTAAGTCGGGGTGCAATTGCACATTTGGATAAGCGGCAAGCAAATCTGGGTGGCTAGAATCTGCGTGCCCAGATATGCGGTCAGGATTGGTTTTCAGACCCCCCTCGCCATTCTACCTTTAATCAAGGGGGGAGGGAGGGGGGTCCAAAATTGGTCACGCATCTCTCAACGGCCTAGATCGGGGCACTCATATCTACGGTCAAGGTTGGATTACGGACCCCCCTTGCCATTCTACCTTTAACAAGGGGGGGGTCCGGAATTGGCGGCTCTCAACGGACCCCACGTTGTCCCATATCCAATATCCTCCACCTTTCGCCATACATCTTCCATTCAGTTCCATTCTGGCTCATCCCTTTCCCCTTTTCTCTCATTCCCACCTTTCATCTCTTGCCATTTATTCTTCTCCTCATTCTCCAACTCATCTTTCCTCCTTCCCTCAGGCCCGTCGCCTTGTGGCTTCCCTGTCATTTTCCCATGGCACCTCTCCTCGTCATCAAGTGCCACGACCCTCTTCCTCCCATCCACATGGCCCCTCTCCATCTCATCACCCACTCACCTTCTGCCATGTGTCCCTCTTTCTCTCTCAGTCACCTCCATCTGTATGGTCGTCTCCACTCCTTATCCATTTGAGCCCCACATTCCATGTCACTTCCGCCCATCCACTATTTCCAATCATCCGCCCAGCCTTTGCACTGGCCTCCACATATTATCCATCAATTTGTTCAATCGATCCAGGTGGCAGCGCGAGAAGACCTCCATGCCTCAAAAGTGTAGAGTTGGCCAGGCCATTCTTAATCCCAAGGAAGAAGTTATTGAGGTAGTTGGTGGTGGTTAGACATCATCTCCACCATAAATGGAAAGTCTGGCGACGAATAAAAATCACGTTGATTCATCCACAGGACTGTCAGGATTTCGATTACGTCTATCATAAGTGCACTATCGTTCAAAGACCTCATGTGCAAATTGTCAGTGGACATGCAGACACAATGATTTTAATACAGTGTCTCGATTTCGCTGTTGTTGTTTCTCTTTGAGTATATATAGGCAATTTTTCCATTTTGTAATCCATCGATGGTAGAGCACAGCTCCTGATTGTAAAGATTTAATCTAGCCTCTGGTTCTCTGGTTATAGAAGAACATTTGAGACTTCTTGTTTAATGGAAGCCAAATTATTCTTTTCCATTTTTCTCTGAATCTAAGATCTCGAGCATGAATGATCCAGTCGGGTGTTGCATTGCTATATTATGTAGGTTTGATTTTATCAGTTTTGCAATCTTATTGGGTTCATTTTGAAGTTGTTCGGCTCTAAGAAGATCTCATAGCTGAGACTTTTCCTCTTTTGTGAAGACTGTTGGAAGACCTGACATCTAGAGCAGACTTTATTTCCCCTTTCTCTTCCCCACTTACTCACCACTATCATTATTACTGGCTTAAGTTATGTCAAGACCTCATGTGTCACTGTTGTTCCAACCTAGTTTTCTAATTTAGAATGATATTGTTCTGAGTTTACTTCCATTTGATCACCCCTTTATAAACAAAATGTGACATAAAACTGATGGGCGTCGGGCTCTACTCCTACTGCAATCCAAGAGTGACTTCCAATGCCAACATTTTCTGGCACCGTTGTCGGGGACAAAGTTGAATATTTTCCCCAGGATTGAATGACAATGATTAACTGATTCTGAAAGGTGCATCAAATATCAGAACTATCAAGATTGCTACTGTGCACCTGGCGAATCCATTGTGACGACTCCACTGCGGTGAACCTGTTGTGTTAGTTGTGGCTTCCAATGACAGACACATGCGGTCCCATCCACAGCTACCTCTAGCCACACCTGAAGTGGATCTGGAGGTGATTATCAGAAAATGGAAGGCCTCTCAAGGAGAAAGCTCCACCGCTGAACCAGGTAATTTGCCACCTCCTTCCATAGAAACTCCATTTTCCTCTTCTCATCTTCCTAGCAAACCTGTTTCCAAGGTTTCCCATTTCCTGAATTTCAGGAGTCTTCCTGCTGAGTTTTCCCCTCCTATTCTAGCATTAGAAGGATAAATCCTTATCACTCCCCTCTCCCCTGAATCTATACCTTGGCGCATACCTCAGACTACAAAATATTTCACCACCCCTCCTCTTTCTACTATTACTGCACTCACGTCCCATTCAGGTCCCTTAGCTCTCCCTCTGTATTCCCCATTGTTTCCCTTTCCTCCAGGAATCTCATTTCCGATATCCCCTATTCATACCCCCTCTCCTTTGAGTTCTCCTCCACCTAATATTACCATGGTAGGAGTTAATCCCCCCATGACCAGAATGGAGGCCATAATAGTTGCTAGGTATGCTCCCCTTGTGTTACCACAGCCTCTCAATGCCCTTCCAGCAGATGGATACCTTAAGAATCTACCCAAGTTCACAAGTGAAGGGGACATAGCTACATAAGAACACCTTGAAGCCTTTTACAGCTTCATAGATGATCATGTTATCATGCATGCAGATGTATGGATGGGAATTTTTGTCCATAGGCTAGAAGGTGAAGCTAGGAAATGGTTTAGAACCCTGCCTCCTAGATCTATAGATGGGATTGAGGCTTTGGATAACACCTTTCTGAGACAATGGGGAGACAAAAAGGACTTCATGTATTACATGATAGAGTTCGGGTCCCTGAAGAGAAAAGAAGGAGAGTCTATCTCTGACTTCTCTAAGAGATTCAATAAAATGTATAATAAAATCCTCGCTGAGATAAATCCCTCAGAGGCCTCTACTAAGATCACTTATGCTAGCACTTTTGATCTCGATTTCTTCCTACTATTGAGGGAGAGAAGAGCCACTATTCTGGCTCACATACAGGATGCGGCTGTGGAAGTAGAATCCAACATACTAGCTGTTGACCGACTCATGGATAAGGCTGATAAAGATATATCTAAGAAAATGCCTGAAGCCTCCCCATCCCATTCCTCTTCCCTTCCCCTACAGTCGAACAAAGTAACTATAATGCTAAAATCACTTTCAGATAGGATGGAAAGGTGGGAGTTAGAAGGGAAGCCCATGTACAGAAATCCCCAGAATGTTGATAATAGAGGTTTTAGGAGACCTAATAACAATGTGCCTCAGGATTTCCCAAGGGAACAAAGGGGGAAAGACAGAGAAGATCAAAGGATTGAAAACCCCCCTCCAAAATAACTTAGTTTCTCATGAGGAAGGAGAGGAGATAGATGAGGTTGACCCTGAAATTCACTGTATTGAAGAAACTTTCCCTTTTCCCCATTTGAATCAGTCTGCATATGAAGAATCCCTTATGAACATTCAGATCAATGAATTATGAAAAGGAGAAAAGGCCAACAAAACCTCTAGAAGATACCCTCTCAGGTCAAAGAAGAAAGAAGGAAACTTTGACAGCCAAGATCAGCCCCTCATAGCAGAAAGGCCTATTAAATCTGCAACAACCACTACTAAAGAAAAGAAAACACAGAATGCTTCACTAGCAGTCAAAGAACCTGTCTTGGAGGTAAGGGAAGCTCCTAATCCTATTTAATCCTTTAATTTTGAGCATGAAATTCAAAATATCATAATTCCCGTACCCCTCTCAGAGCTAGTTAAAAATGAAGACTTCAAAAGGTCCCTCTCCAAACTGCTACAATCTGAGTCCCCCCAAACTTCCTCTGAATCAGTGAAACTTCAAGATGAAAATCCAATAGTCATCCTAGGTCCCATGGTGGAAGACAGAGATGATTCATCCCCTCCCTTCTGCACC
The DNA here is from genome assembly GCA_000966675.3 of Picea glauca. NCBI lineage: Eukaryota > Viridiplantae > Streptophyta > Pinopsida > Pinales > Pinaceae > Picea > Picea glauca. The sequence continues at coordinate 4,902 of JZKD02S0654599.1, read as the reverse complement.
TCCCTGAACATACATGATAAAGTGTTGCATAATTTCCTCATGGATTCAGGAGCTTCCCACAACCTTATGCCCAAAATAGTCATGGAAGAGTTGGGACTGGAAGTGACAAAGGCTTATCATGATTTATACTCTTTTGATTCAAGGAGGGTGCAATGTCTTGGAGTCATCAAAGACTTGGTGGTCTCTTTATTTGAGCTGCCAATGAAGAGTGTGGTCGTGGACATTGTGGTAACTGATGTTCCCCCCAAGTTTGGCATGTTGTTGTCTAAGTCTTGGATTAAAAGACTTGGAGGGTCATTACATATGGATCTCACATATGCCACCATTCCAATATTTGGAGGGGAACAAAGGAGGTTGTACAGAGAAGCTCAGCTAGCCTATATTGTTAGTTTTGAAGAAAACCCCACAAATCATCCCATCTTTGCACTTGACACTGATTTGGGGTCTAGTTTGTTGCAGATCACTGAAACTCCTGATGTCCCTTTACAGATCAGAAAGAAGCCCATTCTTAATCAAGATATACCTCCTTCTACCACCTCTATTTGGAAGATGTTCTTTGACAGAGCATCTTCCAGTATACGCGCTGGTGCTGGAGTAGTTTTCATATCGCCTTGTCAAGAGACCATGTCCCTGTCATACAAGATGGAATTCGAAATGACCAACAATGTGAAAAAGTACAGAGCTCTTGTTCTAGGTATGAGGGCTACAAAAGAAATGGTAATAAGGGAGATGGTAGTGTTCGGAGATGCTGAATTGATAATCCAATAGGTCAGGAATGTTTATCGGGCCAAGCATCCTCGGCTCAGAAGTTACAGAAACGAGGTATGGGACCTGATCGATAATTTCTTCTCGACTTTCAACATTTGTTTTGTTCCAAGGGAGGACAATACTTCAAATGATTCCTTATTTGTCTCAGCTAGTCTGTTCAGAATCCCTCTACTGTAGAGGACCAAATGTGGGGTAGAGATAAGATATAGGCCATCCATCCTAGACAAGGTAAAGCATTGGAAGGTATTCGAAGACGATCTTGAAATCGAGAAATTTCTTCAGTTCGTCGACGAGTTTTATGCATTGCACATTGATCAGGAACCTGATCCCGAAGGAGACCCTCACTCTGAGGTATTCTTAAATAAAATTGTTAATCACCATATTGTTCAATTTCCCAACAATCACATTCCAAGGGGACTAGTCCCTTTAGAAAGATTGTTCGATGGGAATGATGTGGCAGTAAAAGCTAAGATTTCAGGAGGAGATGTTGATACATCCAAGTGCAACATTGGCACACAAGAGGAGCCTAAGTTCGTTAAGTTTTCAAGCAACCTGACTCAAGAATAGATGGCCGAATACACTGAATTATTAAGAGAATTTGTTGATGTGTTTGCATGGACCGATGAAGACCTCAAGACATATGACACATCTGTCATTGAACACAAGATCCCACTGAAGGAAGAAGCCAAACCATTTAGGCAAAAGTTAAGACAAATAAATTTTGTGTTGCTGCCTTTCATGGAGAGAGAGGTGAAGAAGTTGTTAGATGCCCGAATCATAATCCCCTTAAGATACTCTAAATGGGTGGCCAATTTGGTCCCGACGAGGAAGAAAATTGGAGAAATCAGACTCTTTGTTGATTTCAAAAACCTGAACAGGAGCTCAAAGAAAGACAATTATCCCCTTCCCAACATGGAGCACATATTGTAGAGGGTAACTGGTGCATCTAGGATATCCATGATTGATGGTTTCTCTGGTTAGAACAAGATATCATTCATGCCCGAGGACAGAGAAAAAACGGCCTTCACCACTCCTTGGGGCACATTCATGTATGCCAAAATGCCTTTAGGATTGATGAATGCAGGAGCAACATTTCAGTGAGCCATGGATATAGCCTTAATTGGGGAGAAAGATCAGTTTGTGGTGATCTATCTGGATGACATCACAGTCTTCTCCAAGTCGGACAAAGAGCACTGCTATCACTCGAGGAAAGTTTTCTTGAAGTGTCGAAGGTTTGGCCTTTCCTTAAACCCCAAGAAATCTTTGTTTGCTATGAAGGAGGGGAAGTTGTTAGGTCATATAGTATCAGTAGAAGGAGTAAGGATTGATCCCAGTAGGGTAGAGGAAATTCAGACCCTGTCACTTCCCCGGTCTAGAAAGGAAGTTCAGGCTTTTTTAGGGAAGATTAACTTTCTGAGGAGGTTTGTCTCAAATTTCGCTGAGATGGTGAAACACATCACAACCATGCTCAGGAAAGGAAATGAAGTTAAATGGACTGTTGAACCCAGGGAATCTTTTATCCAAATAAATAAGGCATTGACTGAGGCACCTGTGCTGATCAGTCCTGATTATTTCAAGGATTTCCTGATTTTTTTCTTTTGCTTCTTTTGATACAGTAGAAACGGTCTTATTGCAGAAAAATGAGGAAGGGTGAGAACAATCCATTTCGTTCTTTAGCAAGGCATTGAGAGATGCAAAGGTCTAGTACAAGATCATGGAGAAGAAAGCCTATTCCTTGGTGAAAGCTCTCAAAGCGTTCAGAATCTATGTCTTGCACTCAAAAGTCACTGCATTTGTTCCTTCAGCCTTTGTGAAGGACATCCTTATACAACCCGACATAGAAGGGAGAAGAGGTAAATGGATTGCCAAGATCCTGGAGTTTGATCTAGAGATTAAGCCCACCAAGTTGATAAAGGGGCAGGGTTTAGCCAAGCTGCTCGCTGAATCCAGTTTCAAAGCCTTGGGGATCAGCTTCATCAATGCTTGTTCAGAAAATTAGCAAGCTGAATTGTCCAACAAGAATTCTCAGGGTAACTTATCACTAGCAGAATGCACCTGGTACAGGAATATTTTATATTTTCTGTGAGAATTGAAACCCCTCGATGGAATGGGAAAGAGTAAGGCAAGAGACTTAAAGCTCAAGGTAGTCAAATATTTCCTCACTTACCGAGCCTTATACTGGAAAGACCCTCTAGGGGTATTTTTAAGGTGCCTGAATCCACAAGAAGCCCAGAAAGTTATGTTTGAGTTCCATAGAGGCCTTTGTGGGGGGCATCATTTTTGGAAGACCACAGCTCACAAAATCCTCAGGGCTGGGTATTACTATCCCAATTTATTCGCTGATGTCTGCAAAGGAATCAGAGCTTGCATCAAATGCCAAAATTTCTCCGGAAAGAAACAACTCAAACCTTTGCCACTAAAGCCTGTAGTAGTTTCAACACCCTTTCAACATTGGGGATTGGACTTCATTGGAGAAATTCATCCTCCCTCAAGTGGCCAACATAGATGGATCCTGACTGCGACAGACTATTTCACCAAATGTATAGAAGCCGTCCCCATAGGAGTATTTCACACAAAGTAATTATCAGCTTCATGGAGGACATCATAGCCAGAATTGGCTACCCCAGCAGAATTGTCACTGATAACGCCGCTTCTTTCAGGTCTGAGCCTCTTAGTTCTGTGAACAATTTGAGATTTCACTAATTCACTCCACTCCCTATTATCCTCAAGGAAATGGACTGGCAGAGTCTTCTAATAAAATCCTAGTCAAGCTCACTAAAAAATTATTGGAAGACAATAAAAGGGCCTGGGATTCAAAACTCAAATTCGCTCTGTGGGCTGATTGAGTGACAACAAAGAGGTCCCTGAACACCTCACCTTTCCAACTTTTTTATGGGATAGAGGCTGTTTTTCCTACTCAACTCATTTTATCTATGGCGAAATTCTTTCAGGACCTTGAAGGAGAATCAGACCATATGGTCAGGAGAATTCATCAAATGGTGGAAGTGCAGCAGATTAGGGAGTAGGTAATGAACAGGGCCTACAGTCATCAACAGAAGATCAAGCAAGCCTTTGATAGGAAGAGCAGGAAGAAAGATTTTGAGCTGGGTGATCCGGTGCTCAAGTGGGATGCACCCAAGTAGGATATAGGCAAACCCAATAAGTCTGATGCCCTCTGGATTGGGCCTTTCAGAATCTTTGAAGTATTCTCAAACAACACTTATAGGTTCCAGGATTCGGAAGTCAAAGAATTTTTTAATGGCCCAGTTAATGGGAATTTCTTGAAAAAATGTTTTTTCTGAGCCGAAGATGGGTCCTCTGTTTTTGTAAATATTTTTTTTTGTTTATGGATTAATAAATGACTCCATAGCCCAACAGCAAGGCACTGGAACTACAAAAAAGTCCTTAGAGCATCACAGGGATGACTCTATCCCCCATGGAGCCTAATGTTAGCACCTAAACATGTAAGAGGGGTATATTTCCTAAAAGGTGCACCCCCCATTGGTGAAAAGAGGGCAAGAAGTGGAGTAAAAACCCACTTATCCTAAGTCAGGGTGCAATTTCACATTTGGATAAGCGACGAACAAATCTAGGAGGCCAGAATCTACGCGCCCAGATCTGCGGTCAGGATTGGTTTCTGGACCCCCCTCGCCATTCTACCTTTAATCAAGGGGGGGCGGTCTGGAATTGGCCACGCATCTCTCAATGACCTAGATCAGGGCACTCAGATCTGTGGTCAAGGTTGGATTCCGGACCCCCCTTTCCATTCTACCTTTAACAAGGGGGGGGGGTCCGGAATTGGCGACTCTCAGTGGACCCCATGTTGTCCCATCTCCAATATCCTCCACCTTCCTCCGTATTTCTTCCATTTAGTTCCATCCTGGCTCATCCCTTTCCCCTTTTCTCTCATTCCCACCTGTCACTTCTTGCCATTTGTTCTTCTCCTCATCCTCCAACTCATCTTTCCTCCTTCCCTCAGGCCCGCTACCTTGCGGCTTCCCTGTCATTTTCCCATGGAACTTCACCTCATCATTAGGTGCCACAACCCTCTTCCTCCCGTCCACATGGCCCCTCTCCATCTCATCACCCACTCACCTCTTTCCATGTGTCCCGCTTTCTCTCTCAATCGCCTCC
>JZKD02S0654566.1:0-15545 GCA_000966675.3 Picea glauca | reverse complement strand
GAGGTAACTATTTCAACCAAATTTAGATTGTATTATGACCTATACAACCAAAGAGGGCTCTCTCAGATATCTAATGACTGGTAATAACTCAAAGGATTCATCAATAAATGCACAGAGGTCAGATTTTGCAATAGGACAGGTTTTTTTTTTGTTTTAAAAGGGTTAGTTGGACAAACAAGGAAAATGTATCATTGGCCAATGGAGTCAAGGCATGAATTCCAATGCTTTTACAGTCAACAACTGGTTGGTTTCTTTCTGTAGATTTGAGGCAAAATAGGTTCTATGCTCAAAAAATAAATGATATGAAATGAGAGAAGGAAAGGAGAACAAATCCCACTACACTACAGGAATCAATCAGTGGATGAATCTCTAGTGAAGCTTTGGAAGAAAGGACACGAAGATTAATTACTAAACAAAGCATCAAATGAAGATGAATTCTATAAAAGTAACCATTAACACCTAACGAAAATCATCAGTGTGAAATGAGCATCAAATGTGGATGAATTCCTATGACTTAATCTAATACAATGCTAGTATAAAAAACAATCATGGAAATGATATACAAGAACTGCATACTGAACATGAACACCGTGATGAATCTCAAATTTCAGAAAGAGGAAATTTCTGCATTAACTTCAAAGAAATAAACAATTCTTCTCCTCCAAGGGTCCAACCCTTATCTACTCTTTTACCATTAAATATATAGCACTATAGGTCCTTTACATCTCACCATTTCGAACTCCAACCCCTTTCCCAAAATAGAAACAATTACAAACAGAAAATGACACATTTTAATTGATTTCCTTCTTTTCAGGAGGCAAAATTATGAAAAATAGGCTTCAAAACGCCACTTGTAATTATCAAGCTGTAATAGTTGTGTACCATCAGAGAATTTTTTTTTTAGGTAAGCTTGTTATAAAATAAAACCTATCTTGGTTTCTTGAAATTCATCTCCAGCAGGCTAGAATATGTGTTGCAAAAACATGTCTCAAATAGGAAATCATGAAAACTGAAAAATAGGGCTCAAAGATTCCTTTGAATCTACCAAAATATGATTTTTTTTTCAAATCTGAGAGACATTTTTATTATTTGGTTTGTCCTAGACAAAAACCTCTTAGGGATTTTCACAATTCCTCTCCATTTGGTCAGAAAGAGATCTTGAAGTTGAACACTAAATGAGTCATTTGTGCAGCACGCCTTGTAGCCTGTGCATAGGAAAATCCTTTGTGTGACAAAACCTTCTACACGGAAAAATACCCTTCACGAAAAAACTCTCTACGTGGAAAAATCCTCTATGTGACAAAATCCCTACGTGGAAAAACTCTCTACATGAAAAAATCATTTGTTCGACAAAATCCCCTGCGCGGAAAAACTCTATGTGCAGCAAAATCCTTTGCACGACAAAGCTATCTATGTGACAAAACCATCTGCATGATAAAATCCTCGACGCAGTGAAATTCTCTGCATGGTGAAATCCTCTGTGCAACATGTAGAAAAAGAAAGTAGCAAAAGCCTTTGTGCAACAAACTTGAACAACGAGTATGCTTTTGAAGTTTGCAACGATACCAATGACATGGAGTGTCATGACTGTTCCTTCTCTAATCTCATGAAAGGTGATAATGAAACATAAAACCTTTTGACATGATATTCACCCTAACCTATGAATCATCTAGGAATGCCTTGATTTGCCCAAGATCATGTCATGACATTGAAAACTTTGGACAAACCTCTAACTCTAGCTATGAAAACCATGGTGCTAATAGTTGGCTCCAATGGGGATGCTATCCTCCCAGTGAGGTAGAAAAATAACTTGTAGACCTTGTGCCTATCCATTGGGATTCTCCCAAACTCAACTTTCCAATTGTAACTTGTAACCTACTCTCTTACTGACCTGGAACCAATCACAATGAAATCCAAACCTTAACTGTTCTGCCACAAATTTATTCTACAACTAAACCAAACCCAAACTGAAAATACAAATTGAACAATAATGAATGAAATGCTTTCCATCCCGAGATTATTCACACTGATACCTAGACTAAGCTAATATTTGAGCTATTTGATTAGGTGAAATCAAAAATCCAGTGCAACCATACAAGTGTTTTGTCCAAAGTGTTTTGTCCACTGGTTGAACTCCTTGCGTATCTTTGATCATTATTGAAAGGAAAAACCCTCTCAATGGAAACTCATCAAATTCAATATTGACCAAATTTAAAAACTTAGGTCCATCTATTGTTTACAAACATGCTGGAAAATGATCTTGAAAAGAAAGAAAATTGATTTCAAGAGATTGCACAAGACTGTCATCTTGTATCATTCCTCCAACTACATTTACGCTTCCATAAATCGCAAACTCATGGTTTTAATGAAATGGATGAATATATGTATTAAATTGCTGCAATGAAAGCCCTTATGGAATGAAGGACATGGCTTATTTGGACAACAACTCATCATCATCTACATTTTCAGATTCATCTTTGACCAATCCTTGCAATTTTGAACTAACAAAACCTTCCATATAACAAGCAACGGGTCGTCAAACACATGAAAAGATTGTTGCAATTTCTTGTCAATATTTTCCAGTGATTCAGTGTGATTTTTAATCAACACACATTTCTTTGCTTCAGTGATCTTAAAATTTTCTTTCAACAATTTAAACAAATAAAAGCATAAAGGTAAAGAATTTCCTTCAGTTGATTCAGTACTTTCTTCATATTCTTCTTTGTAACTATGATATGTAGGTTGATTGCTCTCATTACACTGCTGAAAAGGAACATTTTATGATAGAGAACATGAAAATGAGTGTTCTAGGAAGTCAACATCACAATCATCATCATATTCATCATATATAGGCAAATCAACAATATCTCCAATGTCATCTAACAGGAAAAATCTTGGGATATCCATGTGCTCGTCAACAAGTTGATTTGCAAATTCATTTTCTTGACTATCTACAAATGAATAAATAAAACAATCATACCCATGCTTATCATGAGATGGATAAGAATCTAAATTAGCACCTTATTTTTCAATACGTGGAATATAATCCTTAGCAAAATCATGAGCATTTAAAACTTCAAGTGGACATATGATATTATTAACCCTTTGCTCAAGATTCAAATCAATTGGTTTTTGTTCATATTCACTGTAATGTTCGTTAGAATCAAACTCCTCATTTTGAATCTATTTACATGATTGAATATTGTGTTGAATCTCCTGAGCATCATTAAACATTTGTTGTAACGACTTGTATCTTCTTTCCATCAGCTGGAAAGACAAATCTGGATGAAAGGTTGTTGCATAATGGAGCATGGTAGCAACTTTAGTGGGTTGAATTTCTTTGGGAAAGTTCTAATAAATATTGGAAAACCTCCTACTGAATGTAGAAATAGTTTCATTGCTCTGCCTTTTCATGGCATATAACTATGTAATATTTAGATCCAAAGATTTTCTCTTGCCCCAAAATTTCAAAAAGACATTCTTCAATTCCTCCCATGAGCTAATTGTCTCTAGATGCAAGTCTTTAAACTAGTATTTAGTATCCCCTTTCAAGGATTGAGAGAAGCCCCTCATACAAACATTGTCATGATCAATCTCAAACAAATATACAAAATGTTCAAAATCTTGGATGTTCTTTTTAGTTGTGATAGTATTAGGTTCTCCATCAAACACATGTAGGTACTTATAGTGCTTTGGAGGAAACTTATGAAGGATGTGAGGAAATTTTAAAGGTTTGTATTTATGTTGAATCTTGGAGGGTGTTGGATCAAGTACAAGAGGTGAGACATCAACCTTGACTTCATGAGGCTCATCAACTTGGCTATGGTCATTACATGTCTAAGATGGAATATTTTGATCAAAATTAGTGATACAATGAGGAGATATATGTACAAATTTAAGAGGTGGATATACAAGTGAAAATTATCATGATCATAATTTGAATTCTATAGGGAAAGAAAAATTTGTTTACCATGTTTAAGAAAAGACAAAAGGTAATGAATAAAAGAAAATATTATGTCTTGGAAAAAACTCAACTTTAGGTACTTGTTTTCACCCATGATGTCCTTTCATACCTCTTTCAATGGATCTCATCCTCCAATGGAGGATCTCAATCGAATTTGAATCTTTATTGGAGTCACCAGGTGGAAATGTACAACCTTCTTGTGTCTAGCCTTTATCCAGCATTAGAAACCAGGTCTAAACCTTGTCATTTCTCCCAAGGAAAATGCAACTTTTGTTCCCTATAAACGACACCAAAATGTTAGCACTCCGAAATTTCTTTGGGTTGTATCAAATAAAACCGCAAGGTAACTGTTTCAACCAACTTTATATTGTATTCTAACCTATACAACCAGAGAGGGATCTCTCAGATATCTAATGACTAGTAACAACTCAAAGGATTCATCGATAAATGGATAGAGGTCAGATTCTGCCATAGGATAGGTTTTTTTTTTGTTTTAAAAGGGTTAGTAGGACAAACACATAAAAGGTGCCATTTGGAAATGGATTCAAGGCATGAATTACGATGTTTTTATAGTCAACAGTTGGTTGGTTTCTTTCTGCAAATTTGAGGAAAAATAGGTGTTATGCTCATCAAATAAATGATATGACATGAGATATGGAAAGAAGAAGAAATCCCACTACACTACATGCATCAATCTATGGATGAATCTCCAATGCATCTTTAGAATAAAGGACACCAAGATTAGTTTCTAAACATAACATCAAATGAAGATGAATTCTATAAAAGAAGCCATTAACACATAACAAAAATCATCAATGTGAAAGGAGAATTAAACGTGGATGAATTCATACCACTTACTCTTAGACAATGCTAGCATAAAAACACAATCATGGAAATGATATACAAGAACCACATATTAAACATGAACACTGTGATGAATCTCAAATTTTAGAAAGAGGAAACTTATGCATTAACTTCAAATAAATAAACAAGTCTTATCCTCCAAGGGTCCAACCCTTATCTACTCTAGGTCCTTTCCAGCTCACCATTTCGAACTCTAACCCCTTTCGCAAAACATAAACAGTTAAAAACAAAAAATGACACATTTTAATTGATTTCCTTCTTTTCCGGAGGTGAAATTCTGAAAAATAGGCTTCAAAACGCCACTTGTAATTCTCAAACTGTAACAATTGTGTAACATCCGAGAACGGTTTTTGTAGGAAAACTCATTCTAAAGAAAAATGTATCTTGGTTTCTTGAAATTCATCTCCACCTGGTCGGAATATGTGTCGCAAAAACATGTCTCAAACAGGAAATCATGAAAACTGGAAAATAGGGCTGAAAGATTCCTTTGAATCTACCAAAATATGAAACTTTTTTCAAATATGAGAGAGGTTGTTATTATTTGTTTTTTCCTTGACAAAAAAGTCTCGAGGATTTTCAAAATTCCTCTCTAGTGGGTCAAAAATGGATCTTGAAGTTGACCACTAAACCAGTCATTTACGCAACACGCCCTGTAGCCTATGTGCATGAAAATCTTCTGCGCGAAAAAAACTTTTGCGTAGAAAATCCCTTGCACGAAAAAACTCTTTTTGTGAAAAAATCCTCTACACGACAAAATCCCCTGGGTGGAAAAACTCTCTCTGCGGAAAAAACTCTCTGCGCGGCAAAATCCTTTGCATGAAAAAACTCTCTGTGCAACAAAACCCTCTATGTGATAACATCCTCCATGTGGTGAAATTCTATGCGCAGTGCACAACATATGAAAGAAGCAAAAGCCTTTGCACAAAAAACTTGCACAATGAGTATGTTTTTGAAGTTTTCAACGATACCAATGACATGGAGTGCCATGATTGTTTCTTCTTTAACCTCATGAAAGGTGATGATCAACTATAATTCCTTTTGACATGATATTAATCCTAACCTATGACTCATCTAGGAATGCCTTGATTTTCCCATGATCATGTCATGACTTTGAAAACTTTGGACAAACCTCTAACTCTAGCTATGAAAATCATGGTTCTAACACACGCAACCAAAGACAAATTTATCTCCCATCTTGCTTCGCAAGGTTGAGCTACCACTCTCTATTCGAGCTGGGTATCCCAACTCCCACAAGAAAAATCAGTCAAGAAAAATCTGGCAGCACAACCTTATGCATACCAGTCATGATCCCTTCCTCATCTTCCCCATTATGTTTATAGAGTTCTTCTTAGTGACCCTTCCATTTTCATGTGAAATTCATTTTATTAAAAATTGATTAGGAAAAACTCTACCCCGTACACTTGTCACCCGATCCCTTAGTTGCGCCAGAAATTCATTTATTTAATTAAATTAATTTGTCAATTTCCCTCAATTTCTCTTAATGACTGACATCTTTCTTAAAGATCAATTGAGTTCTAATTTGAAAAGTTATCTAGACTAGATTCTCTTCTATGTTCCACATTCCTTTTGCATTTAATTTTCCCTTTTTTTTCTAAGTTCTAAATTATCAAGTTTTTCACATAACCAGTAATTAAATTTTTGATAAATTCTTTCCCCTTTAAATTTTAAATTTGATTTTTCTTCATCCCCCCTTTTATTAATTGATTAATTAGTTTTATTCCTTCAATCCCAATTAGACCTATGCTCTAATTTCAACTAGGCTTAGCAAAATTGTTTTTAAGGGAAATTTTTTATTTATTAAACTTTACTCATACAACATTTATTTTAACATTGGCCAAGTCAAAATGAGATATTGTTTTCTAGGTACCTAGGTTCATTGACTCACCATTGTTAACACATGTGATGTGCCCTTCAAGACACTCTATGTTCTCCAAGGGTGCCACTCACCTTCATTCATGTTTCATTTATGTGGTGTGCCCTTTAAGATGCACTATGTGCTCCAAGGGTGTCACTCACCTTTTGACTGATTTTTGTAGACATCCAACCCTTGGAGTTAAAAATATGTCAGGCGACCTTTTGGGAGACTAAGGGCCTCTAAGGAATAAGGACCCTTCCTTATTGCATTCCCTTTAGAATCTTCATGAGCGACTGTCTCATTCTTCCCTCTCGGAATTGTGGATATCTTGAACTAGGTAATCGTTAACCTACAGTTCAATCCATGACAAGAGTGCTAGTAGGTTGTGGCAGGGCTGCTGCCACACCTCTCCCTTAATATCTATGGTTTTCATGCATGGCCCTTTACTCCTAATGTGAGTCTAATTAGAAAGAAATCATTATCCTACATCCATCAACAAAACATGTTAGTTATCCATAAACAACATCATAATATACCCAGTCATATGTCACATATGCAATAAGAGAATTACTGAAACCATATACAGTCCACTCCCTGACTTGATCTAGAGTCCAAGGAGTTCCATCGATGTCATCGACATCCTCAATCTATCAAGAGTCCTGAACACTCAGGAGGAATCAGTCAATACCACCTGCCTATACATAGATAACATAACATAACATCATAAATCACAATCTCATCATCAAAATCCATAAGTGAAGCAATCAATCATATAATGAACTGGATCAATTGCACGCAAGTGTCCTAAAAGAATAAGTCACATCATGTGCACGCAAGAGCGGGGTGTTACAAATATCTTCCTCATATCACTTCTTAATGATATGTGGTATATAAGTTATTCAATATATTAACAAGTCCATTTTATTATTATCCATGATATTCATCACTAAACATTGTTACTTTGTTATTATTTGGATTCATAATGATGTAAATTTCAAAGTATCAATTTCATATTAAACCTATACATATAGATAAAGATTATCATCTAACAATTTCACATGTGACTGTAACCAACATAGATCCATCTTAAATATGGATAGATATGATGCGCCAAGAGGAATCAAAATCCCTTGAGGTGCAAACCTTTCCTCAAGTTTTTCACTCTAAAAGGAGGTTTGCAGCTCGAGGGATTTTATTTCTCTCGATGTATGATAGATCCGAATTTAAGATGGATATACACTAGTGGTAGACCATCCATGAGCAAAGTTCCATCATTTCCTTCTCCCTTTCCCACAGATTAACAATAATCTACAACAATTATTCAATCTCTGGTACCATGAGGCTACTGGAGTTGGATTCACCCATAATGAATGCAAATTTAGAGATTAACCACTCCAATGACATATGTGTGTATACCATGTGAAGTGGATTACTCAATTTTTTTGATGAACCAAGTTTTGTCCCTTTTTAAAGAATTAATTATGTTGCAACAATTTTGATTGTAAATTCATGGTCATGGTAATTGTATGTTTTTATTGCAAATTCTTGGGCATGGTAACAATATACATTAAAGGTTTGGCTACAAGTGACTATAAATTCAATTATAACTATTTTATCATCATCTGAAAATTTATCACAAAAAATTCATTGATCTCTTTCTTCGTTATTAAATTTTTAGTTTATTAGTAATTCCAATAATCCATAAATTTTCATTTTTTTCCATATATCTCACATTATCGAAATTGATTTTAGAAATTACCTAGTAAATGGGCATACCATTAGTTTGAAATTAGTGAGTATGTTGTAGATTATATGAGAAATAAAGATATGAAGGGAGATATGTGTGTTTGTGTGTGTGTGTGTAAAATAAGAATTATAAAATTCAAATAAAGTAGAAAACAATTAATATTTACAAAATCTACACAAAATAGGTTAAGTCAAGATGAATATTAATAAAATAGAATACAATTAAAGTTAAATGAATATTGTATAAAACCAAAATAATGGCAGTTGAGTCCAATACCATCCTATTTTATAATAAGAGGAAATTGTTATTCATATGGTCATGAATAAATTACATTATCAAATTTATTGAGTCATTTTCTAATAGTTTCAAAGAGTTAAAAAATTAATAACAATCTCATATGTTGATGATTACTTGAGGTCATATTTCTATTTAATCACATAAGCTCTTCACTCTATAGTGACATGTTAATCTTTCTAACTATTAAATTTATTAATTATGTGTGATGATCTTAGTTTGGGTGACATAAGAAAACCCTACATGCTCATGAAATTTTAAGTCATTGGAACATGAAATTCATTAATTTATCTTTCTTTTACATAATTACTATAATTTTCATAAATAATATAACATACACCATTCTAATTTCAAAATTTAATGTTAATCTCACATCTATATCCACATTTTTTTTATTTAACACACCTCCTTTCAATTTTATTGATAATTTATTTTATTAAATAAATAATAATTGGTTGATGATCTATTTTAGGGAATTGTGTTGTCTTATATCATAACAAGAGACTATTGTTATTTGTTGGTTTTAGTATAATTTTTATAGCTATTATGAATATATTTTATGTAATTTTGATAAGTAATGCTCCACCACTTCATATTCAATACGAGATTTAGGAACACATGCTAATGCAATTTTTGTATTTATATAGGCATCCTCAAAATATTGGCATGCAATTTTGTAATTTAGTTTATGCATGAATTCAAATCTATGCACTAAAAAATTCACTCAAATGTATTTTCCATAATTTTATATTTGTAAAATTTAACTTTTTTAATCTTATACTTTTCTTAATCTTATACTTAAAATTTAACTTTTTTAATCTTATACTTCAATTAACGGATTCAACTTATTACAACAAAAAAAAATAATGTTGAAATAAAATTATTAGGTATATATAAAAAATAATTATTACAATAATGTAAAATATCACGGTAAAGGTCATTATTATCTTTTAAATTGAAGAAGTTATGAGGTTTACAATAATATAGACATCATTATGAAAAACCATAATTATTTGCAATTTAACAAGTTATGGGGCGTGGATAATAAAGCAATGGAGCTTTTTAAAATGATATTATAATTAATAAGTAGTGAATGTATAGAAGAGCACCATTTCAAATATAATCCCAAGGACAAGTTGTATCACATGTGCTTAAGATTTTTTTTACCCGAGGGTGAATATTTATATACATTTTATTCACAATATTTAATTATAAGAATGTAACTATACTTTGGGACGGGTATTTTGTTATCTATATTTTATTTATTTATTTTTATTTTTTATTTTTTTAAGGTTACGGCCAAGCCAACACACCAAATTGGTGTATGAGACCCCATTGTTTGTGGGACAAGGGACCCCCCTTTGTCCAGCGATTTGACTGGTAAAGTCTATGAAGGTATACATACCCTACCCCCCTGTGGATTTGAACCTGTGATCTCTTGAGAGGAAACACATATTCTTAACCATTAGGCCCACTCAGGCTGTATTTATATATATATCGGAAACCTAAAGTATTATGATCTCGATTTATGAGGGAATGAAATGAAGCATAGTAGTAAGACAAAAATACAAATATATAATAATATTTAATATTTATTAAAGATTAAAATATGCAAAGATTGTAAAAGAAAACATAGAGTGGAATCATCTCTTCAGAATGGTGGTAGCTTATCTCTGAGAAGCGATGTGACGACTATGGGAATTTGCAAGAAGATGATTGCAATGATGCTTCAAAGGCCTTTTTAATAAAAAATATAAATGATAACACCAAAAACATCCAAAAACCTTACCTCGAAATATGAAACGCCAAAAGGTTTGTGGGCCCTGATGGGGGTAGTTGATACGTCAACTTCCCTACGGTGTAACTCTTGCATACAATCTTAGTTTGGGGCACACGATATCTCATTGGAAAGGTCTATCCAAGGAGTATACATTTCGAATGGCCCAATTCAAGACACTAACATGTATTGGGTGTTGATACGTCAAAACAATGTCGTTTAGGGCCTCAAAACGGCCTTGAAAGTTTGGGACTGGAAAAACTATAGAAAAACTACCAAAATGGAAACTGTATGTTAAGAGAGTGGAATAGGTGGGATGCCATCAATGTCCAACTAGATCATTCCCCGCCCATTTTAAATAAATGGTATCCATTGCATTGAGGGCCCCCATCAAATTGGGAAACTTATGCTCAACTTGATGCTTGGTGAGCCACTTGCCTTTATGCAGTAGCTATCCTTCTTTGGCAACCTGATAGAGTTGGATATTATGTTGGCAGGTAGGCACCTTTAACCTATGTGTCCATGATCGGATCAATGGTTTCATGTTCCATATATTCACATTTGAGCTCTATAGTTTCCATTTTCTCTGCCACCTCCTAAATGTCCAATAGTGGTGGAAAATATCGTCGAAGGAGGTCCTTATTGAATACTAGGTGTAATCCAAGGAAGGGGGGAATACTTAACTCAAAATAATTGTTTCCCATATCCTCAGTGATGGTGCGAGGTCCATATCTAAGTGGCCATAGATTTTGATGGGGTCATGTTAGATGGTCTTTTTGAAAGTGTGGACAAACCTCGTCTCCCACCTGAAACTTGTGGGGAACCTGGTGCTGGGAAAGGAATTGTTTGTACTTATCATTAGCTTTGTGAAAAATATTATAGACCTGTTGACAAATGTGTTGAATCCATTCAATGAATTATGTGGCTTTGTCAACCTTAGATTGAGCATAGGAAGGTTCTTCCTGTGTGGATGCAAGGGGCAGTGTGACATCAATGGGGACCAAGGGTTGAAAGCCTAGGCACACCTTAAAAGAGTTGTATCCTATAAATATATGGAGGGATATGTTGTAGATTTGTAAGAAATATGAAAGGTTATCATCCCATGTGTTTGGATGATTGGAGTTGCACATGTACAGGAGATGCACGATCATCATGTTGACAACCTCTATTTTTCCATCAGTTTGAGGTTGTAAGGCAATGGATTTGGTGAGCTTGGTGTCAAAGAAAGAATGTAGGCTCAACCAAAATGTGCTCAAGAATAGGCTATCATGATCTGATAAGATGGTTTCTGGTATTTTGAAGTGTACCCATACATTCTCAAAGAAGAGATTGGTAGTGGCCTCGACTGTGATATTCTTCTTACAGATGGTTAGAATGGACATATTAAAGAATCAATCAACAAACATGAATACACAATCATTTTCATTCTTCGTGGAGGGGATACCTGACATGTATTTCACTAAGATAGATTTCTAGGGTCCCTTGGGAGTAGGCAGCGAGGTGTACAATCCTTGTTTTTTAATGGATGACTTGGAAATGGAGTAGGTTGTGCAAGATCTGATATAGTTACCGACATCATGTTGAAGCTTTGATGAATAGAAATATTTTTCTAGTGCTTCCACTATCATTTCCCTGATAAATTTTACTGCACCTGACTTTAGTGGGATTCCCAAATCAACTTTGCACGCTCATTTGAAGGAACAAAGAGATGACCTAGATGAAATAAATGTCCATATTGAATATGAAAGTTGGAAACGATGGTGCCTATTCCAAACACCTGGTAGGTTCTAGCGATGTCAGGATCACTTCCATGGAGTTGGGACCACTAGGAGGTCTCATACCTACAATAGTTGAGCACATTGTTTAGTGTTGCAGCTAGAGGTCAAATGAGGTAGTTGGAGATGCAATTTGTGCTCCCTTTCTGATACTTGATGTTGAGGTGAAACTGTTGTAAGTATGTGGACCAATTTTCATGGAAGTCATTCTACAATTTTCCTTGTGTCTACATGAACTGCAAAGGCTTACGTTATGTATGGATGACTATCTCCTTCCCTAGAATGGAATGCTTCCATTGGAGGAAAGCTTGTATGATGGAATGCATTTCTTTGTCATATGTGGGGTACCTACATGCAACATCTAAAATTTTATCACTATAATAGAACATAGTATGTAGTGTTATAGAACATAGTAGATGGGAGGGGATAGTAGTGTTGAGATGTAAAAGTGTTATGTTTTAGGGAATTCTTGTATTTTTGTGTCTTCATCTAGGTGTGAAGATCGACTCTACAGCTGGGTGCACATGGATAGGAAATAAAGAGGAAGAGGGAGAAGGATCTACATCTAAGTGCATAGATAGAACTGTATATCTTCATCTATTCTATCAATAAACACAGTTCTGTGGATGTAGCCCTAGGGAGAAGTTGAACCACGTAAAATCTTGTTGTTCCATCTGGTTGATTCTTTTTTATTTACTACCTTTTACACTGTTATTGAACTGTTATTTTTCCTATCGAAGATAAGAAGATATAACTTAATTCACGAAGTTAAGAATAATATTGTTAAGAATTTATGGGTTATTTTGAATTGTTGTTTTGGAATCATCTTTCATTTCCTTTGGTTGTAGACACTTGTGTCTTGCAACCTTCCTATTACTACTTTGGGTGAGACTTCATCTATTTCACAAGTGTTTTCATAAGGGCCAGTAGTTAGGGTTTGTTGTTGCACTGTTAGAGTTGAACCTTGGGTCTACCCCTATGCCAACAAATGGTTTCATTTTCAGGACCAATATCTTCTTAAGAGAATTTCAAGGTGGTTTCCATCGAAGAAAAAAAATCAGAATTGGATAGAAGAACAAGAAATGGACTTCGTCGAAGCTCAGAACAAGAACCCTATCATTAGTAAAGAAGACTAGTTGGAAGGGAACATATTTACTGATGTGCATGAGATTTTCTTTGCATGACTTCATCAGGAGTTGTACAAGTAGTTAGCCAGACTAGCAGACACTCAGTTTCAAATCAGATCTAGAGCACCTGTGGTTTAGACATCGAAGTTGATTAAGAAATTCAAGAAAGTTGATAACATTGTGTCAAGGGAAGTGAATATTTGGTTTGAAAAAACTATCGGAGGGTACATTACCGAATTTTCTATTGACATAGTGCAATCATATATTCAAGAAGAGAGGTATTTCTTCAAGGGACCAAGAGGAAAGTTTCTACACTTTTTGAAGTTGAATATTAAGATGCTAATGCATGAGAAGAATATCTTGAAGATACAATAATTAGTTGGATTTTAAAGCTATCGTTCAATAATTCAGACAACAATAGTGACACAAAGGCTGGACACATGTGCAGTGGGAGATCATTTAGAAAGATTCATCTTGTGAACCTGTTTAAGCAGAGTTATGGGCCATTAACACAAGGTGGAGGATTCTATAGTGGAGAAGGAGTAGAGTGATCAAATGAAGAGTATTAAGAGTTCGCAAGAGAAGAGTAAGTAGAGTTTAAAGAACCTTGCCGAGAAGAACCAGGAACTTCAAGTACTGCACCTATTGTCGAAGTAGGTATTGCCACTCCTCCTATTGTTTTAGCAACACCAAGTAACTAGAGTAACCAGAGTAACCAAAGTAATCATAGCACTCAGAGTACTATCACAAGCAGTTTAGTACAGACTCAGTCAAGAAATGAAGGAAAACCAATGGCATATGAAATGAGGTTACCTATTTTCAGAGGAGCTGGATCTGAGGATCCTAACCAGCACTTGTTGTTATGCGAAGTTGTATGGAGCATTAAGAAAGTCACCAAAAAAGCTATTAAGAGAGATCAATTTAGTACTACCTTGAGGGATTGTGCACTAAGATGGTATATGAAGTTTGTTACAGCATCTGTACAATCTTGAGTGTAGAATGACATTAAGATTGCGTTGAGTGTAGATTTCAAGAAGCCTAAGTCAGAGTCACAGTGAATTACAAAGTTGAAGGAAATCAAGAAGAAGGTGAATGAACTTGTTTGGGAATTTGATCAGTGGTTTAAGACCTTGACAATATGTTTAAGTTTTCAGATTCTAGATGAACAACATAAGGAATGGTTCATCGTTTCCCTCCTGCCACACATTAGAGTTCCTCTAATGCAACAAAAGGTCACTTCATAGGCTGAAGAATTAGAGATTGTCATGAAACTAGAAGAAGCCCCTGTAGGAGAATCTAGTCCAGGTATGAGTCAAATTTTGAATCAATTAACAAGTTTATCTTTACAGGTTGAAAACATGAAGAAAGACAAAGGAAAAGAGAAAATAGAATATATCTGGTGTATCTGATGTAAAGAAGAGGGTCATGACAAAGAGCATTGTCCTTTATTTAGTGAATACTTGGCCTCTAGAGCTCCTAACCCTTTGAAGCAGGATACTTTACCATGGTGCAAGGTATGTAGAACTAGACATTGCCCTGGTGAATGTTATTGTATGCAGAAATATGTCCAGACACCCACCAATCTTTATTGTACATTATGTAAATATGTGGGGCATTATGAGAAGGATTGTAGGGCTTATGACCTCATGCATGAAAGGTCAAGGGATGCATATAGAATTCAAGGAGAATTACAACCAAAAGGGAATGCTACGCAGTTCAATTCCCTAGGAATAAGAAGGTTCACCCCTCACTGTGGGTTCATAGGAAGAGGACGAGGAGGAGGCATGGGTCGAGGTCAAGGTCAAATTGTTTTCTATAACTCCACCCAGCTAGGTCATTTGGAAAGGGATTTTCATAACCCTTATACTACATGTACCTACTTTAATTCATTTGACCATGTCATTGAAGACTTTCCATTATTGTTAGCTAAAGTTCAAGAAAGACAAGGTGAAAACTAGAAAGTCCAGAAAATATCAGCTAAACCTCACGATGAGGAGCCCAGAGTGGTTATTATTGATAGAGGAGGCGTTGTCACAAGAAAATATAGGGTGACTCCAGGAAGGACTACATATGGATCATGGATTTGAAGAGCTTTAGAGAAGGCGCCATTGTTTGATCTAA
>JZKD02S0654565.1:225403-235446 GCA_000966675.3 Picea glauca | reverse complement strand
TATTAAATATTCACTATATTCATCAGCATATTTGACATGTCGACATTCCTCGGAAGATTTCCATCTGACAATAGATTTCTCCTCGCCATCTATAATTTTCTTTTCATACACCTTTTGACGCAGAGCGCACCCTCACAGGCACGTCTGCTCACACAGGACCTTCCTCTCTTCTCGGCCCGAAGAACTCAAAGGTTCTCCTAATTCCCTATTGGGAATCTTCCTACCCACAAATTCTCTTCGTCGCGCAATCCCCTTCCTTAACTTCACGGAGGATCGGAACTCGCGACTTCATGAGTTCAAAGGTTGAACACTGGGTTCTCGGATCCCCGAGACCCGATGGTCAGTCAACTCGCTAACTTTTCCCTGAGGGATTTTTCTACTCGTGACCTCGCTACTCACGATACCAAACTTTTGGTTCTCCAACCTCCAATATCCGAGGCACCGAAACTCCAATACGCACGTGTGACTTGACCCGTCCACACCCGTCACTTCTATAGGGACTTCCGCGCTATCGCGATCTCACCACTTGCGACTTCTCTACTTGCGAGGTTGAATAACTTCCACGTCGACTCCCGAGGTCCGAGATTCCGAAAATCGTGACCTCGCTCCCTCGCGACTTCGCTTCTCACGAGATAGAATAACTTCTACGTTGACTCCCGAGGTCTGAGATGCCGAAACTCGTGACCTCGTTCCCTCGCAACTTCGCGATTTTCGTGGCCAATTTCTTGAGCCTTTTCTCACGAGGTTTCGATGCATGATCCCACGTGTGGATCCAACGGTCCTCCCGTGATCTGGATCCAACGGCTATTCACCTTCTCTCTTCTCACGTCCTCGTGAACTTGAATTCCAATGCTTGGGCTCTCACCCAGCGAGCTCCCGAGTTCGCGAGACCTCTCAATCTCTGACACCTTTCCTCTTCAAATGGACGGCTCACAGCCTCCTTGCCACTTCGTCGCTTCATGTCCTCGTTAATGCCAATTTATCAACCCTTCCACTTACGAGTTCCTGAGATGCGAGGTGCCACCTGTCCACTTGCCAACTCCTGTAGATCCACCCTATCCTTGGAGTAGTCGAGATATTGCTTGTCATAATATCGCGATTCTCCTTACCAAACTTAAGACACTTTCCTGCCGAGGTCCCGATAGGCAATCTCGTGAACAATCCAACGGCCCTGACCGACTTGGATCAATGGTGCTGCCCCTCCTGAGCTTTGAGTATTCTCCACGTCTGTGCTGTAACTACCTTGCAACTCTGGGAGATCCCACGGCTCTTGAAACTTCGTGAAATCTCTTCCAAAGATTTCATCTGTCCGTTCTCCCCTTGAGGATTCTGCGAAATAAATAAGTGTCTCCCCACGAGACTCGTTTGCTCGCTCGCCAACCTGTGACATTTTCCTTCGACTTCCAACGACAGATTCCTACATTTAGCCTTCAGTGAGTTCAAAGGTCTATTCCTCCTGAGCTTTTCCACAACTTCAATCTTTAGAAAGAAACCTTGCACGCACTCCTTGCAGCAAATCTCCAATCATGTCTAAGTGTTGGAGTCACTCAACTCTTTGCACTTTTGTAGCAGCAGTCTCCCAAAGCTTCTTCTTAGAACTACAACTCTGAGACTTAGCTCGTCCTGTGCACTCCTTGCACGGCTTCAACAACCCACTTCCACTTCTGGGTGAATGAGAACAAAAGTTAAACTACTAAGCCTCCATCAACGCACTCCTTGCGGATGAATTTCAACTGCACCCCTTACAGGAATCTCCTGGCTCAGATAGAGAAACAATTGAACCTCACTCTCTCTCCCTTTCAGACTTCAGTTTGAAACATGAAATCACATGCATAGCATATACAAAGCAAATGCATAAACAGAAAGCAAACATTCATGAGCATAACATCAATACATAGAGAAAACAACACGAACCATGAATTTGAATCAAAGCTCCCTTCTATTAATTCAAATGCCTGTACATGGGTGTTCTTCATACAATATTCTCTGCTTTATCTTCTCTTCTCTTGGGTTGATAATATTACAATGCACAGTGAGGGTGTCTATATCCGTTTTCCCTCTCGAACTCTAAACTATCAAATCTAGACTTAAAAATCCTATCTACCAGCATTAACTTAGTTAAATGTCGACTATCTACCAAAGGACGAGAGCTTAAAGGCTCAAGGTCCAATACAATATAAAAATGTGCCTTCATAAATGGTTCATTAAAGACTTCAAAAATTTGGGTTTGTTTATCCAGCTGATCTCCGCTTGATGTGTTGGCTCGCTTGATGAGTTGGCGATGCTCTTGCATCATACTCCTCGACTTGAAAACTTTCATGGGCTCCTATCCATGAGCTCCTGCACGGTATGTCCATGCTTTTGTATCCCTGCTTTAGTCTCCCAGTTGGCATCTTTCACTGGATGGTTCTTCCATTTGACCAGATACTCGAAGTATTGCTTTCGTCTGGTCTTTTTTCTCACCCTCTTATCAAGTATACGCTCCATTTGTGGCTTCTCTGCAATCGGCATCTGCTTCTGCCACTGGATCTCTGGTTGTTCATCACTTCCAGCTTCTGCTTCTTCAGCCTTATATGGATATAAGTCTGAGACATTGAATGTCGAATATATTCCGACCTCATCCGGCAACTCAATTTCATAAGCGTTTTCCCCGAGTTTCTTCAGGACCCTACATGGCCCAATTTTCTTCATTTTTAACTTGTTGTATGTTCCTCTTGGGAACCTTTCCTTCCTTAGATGTGCCAAAACTAGATCACCAACTTCGAACTGAAGTTGTCTCCGATGCTGATCCTCTCTGCGCTTATATTCCTGGTTTGATTCCAGCAATCGCTCCTTCACCCTACTGTGAAGTTCTTCCATCACCTCTGTGAATTCTTCAACGCTTGCGCTCTTAGTTATTATCTGCTCTGAATCCCTTAGTTCAGAAATTCCTCTTGGCTACCTACCATATACAATCTCAAATGGACTTTTGCATGTGCTCCTGTTCACTGAGTCGTTGTATGCAAACTCTGCCTGTGGCAACACATTGTCCCAATTGTTGTGGTGTTTGGTCACCAAGCTTCTTAATAAGTCTCCCAGACTCCTATTTACCACCTCTGTTTGCCCATCCGTCTGAGGATGATAGGCAGAACTAAACATCAAGTTAGTCCCCATCTTCTTCCAGAATGTCCTCCAGAAATGTCCAATGAATTTTGTGTCCCTGTCTGAAACTATACTTCTGGGTAACCCGTGAAGTCTAACGATCTCCTTGAAAAACAGATTCGCGATATGAGTCGCATCGCTTGTCTTCTGACATGGGATAAAATGTGCCATTTTGGAAAACCTTTCAACTACCACAAAGATCGAATCATGTCCTCTTTGCGTCCTAGGCAATCCCAATATGAAATCCATGCTGATTTCATCCCATGGCCTCTCGGGTATGGGTAATGGTTGATAGAATCCCGCATTTTTCTTCCTGCCCTTTGAATGCTGGAAAATTCTACATCTGTCGACAAACTTCTTAACTTCTGACCGCATCCCTGGCCAAAATTATGCTTCACTCATCTTTGCAAATGTCTTATCGTGTCCAAAATGCCCTGCCAAGCCTCCGCTGTATTTTTCTTTTAACATATTCTCCCTCATGGAGCAATTCGGAATACACAGTTGATTGCCTCTGAACAACAATCCTTCCTGGATCATATAATCTATCCATGGGCTTCTGTCTCTGAGAACTGGATTCTCAGTTGCTTCATATGCCTCTGCAAAATCTGCATCACCTGCATACATGTCTCTAAGATTTTCAAAACCCAATGTTTTGATTCGGAACTCCTACAGCAACAAACACTTTCTGCTTAAAGCGTCAACCACTTTGTTAGCAGTACCTGAAATGTATTTAATTACAAATGTAAAATTCTGCATATATTCTACCCATTTAGCATGTTTCTGATTCAACTTCTCCCGTTGAGTCACAAACTGTAATGCATGGTTATCACTATATAAAATAAATTCTTTTGGGATCAAGTAATGCCTCCATTTCTTCAACGCCTGTATGATAGCATAAAAGTATTTGTCATACGTGGAGTACTTTACTTTTGCCTCATCCATCTTCTCGCTGAAATATGAAATTGGTCTGTCCTCCTGGCTCAAGACCGCTCCTATGGAAAAGCCACTTGCGTCACATTTCACCTGGAACACCTTCGTAAAATCTGACAACACCAAAACCGGTTGTTCTGTGATCTTCCGCTTCAACAGATTGAAGCTCTTCTTTGCCTCTTCAATCCAATGAAAAGATTTATGTCTTTTCTTGACAGTATCCATCATCGTTGTGCTAATTCCACTGAAATTCCTGATGAATTTTCAATAGAAACTAGCCAGTCCATGAAAACTTCTCACCTCGAAAATATTTCTCGGTGATGGCCAATTTTTAATTACCTCCACTTTACTTGGATCCATCTTTAATTCATTCACCGATATGACAAATCCCAAGTAAATGAGTTATGTCTTCATAAATGAATATTTCCTCATGTTGATCAATAGCTTCTCCTGTTGTAGCTTCTTCATTACTGCAGCTAAATGCTTCAGATGTTCTTCTTTTGTTTTGTTGAAAATCAATATGTCATCAAGATAAACAATGACAAACTTCCCAATGAATTCCTTCAACACTTCATTCATTAACCTCATGAAGGTACTCGGTGCATTCGTCAAGCCAAACGGCATGACTAGCCATTTGTACAACCCTTCGTTGGTTTTGAAGGTTGTCTTCCATTCATCACCTTCCCTCATGCGAATCTGATGGTATCCGCTTTTCAAATCAACCTTTGAAAAAAAATTGGCCCCACTTAAGCAGTCCATCAAGTCATCCATTCGTGGTAATGGAAACCTGTACCTGATGGTTATCTTGTTAATGGCTCTATAATCTGTACACATTCTCCATCCTCCATATTTCTTTGGACTCAATACCGTTGGAATGGAACACGGGCTTAAACTTTCCCTGATCAGTCCTTTATCCAACAGTTCCTGTACCTGCCTTTTAACTTCTTTGTTCTCTTGAGGCGTCAACCTGTACGCAGCTTTGTTTGGAAAACTAGCTCTTGGTATGAGGTCTATATGATGACTCACACTCCTCATCGGCGGCAACGAATGAGGTAATTCGTCTAACACAATGTCAGTGAACTCTTCCAGTAGTTCCTGAATTTCTTCCAGCAAATCATCCACTCTTGTGCTGGTCAAAACAATTCTTGGTTTCCTGACCACAAAGAATTATGGATATTCCTTCTTCTTTACTTCTGCCAGAAGTTCCTTCCCACTCATGAGAAGTACAATATTTCTCGGTTCTGGTTTTACTTCTTTATCTTTTATTGGAAGTAGCATACGTGTTCTTCCATTCTTCTCCAAAGTATACTTATTCATCTTCCCATCATGGATTACATTCCTGTCATATTGCCATGGTCTGCCTAGCAATAAATGACATACATCCATAGAAATAACATCATAGAGTAGTTTATCATTGTATCCTCCTATCTTGATGTCAACTAAGAACTGTTTGGTGACACTTACTTGATGTCCCTTCTGTAGCCATGAAACTTTGTATGGACTCAGGTGATCAGTTGTCTCCAATTCTAGTTTTTCCACCATCTCGGTTGAAACGAGATTATCTGTGCTACCACTATCCATGATAACCTTTCATTTCCTATCTTTGGTCTTGCATGCAGTTCTGAAAAGTATGTTTCTTTGAACTGTGTCCTCCACCTCCTTCTCGGGTGTTAAAAGAACTTTACGCATCATCAGCGATCTTCCATCTTCTGCGTCTTTTGCTTCAGCATTTCGCCTCTGTGCCTCGGCAATGTGAGATTCTCCTCCATCCTTCTTCCTATCTGTACAGTTAACTGCCTTGTGTCCATTCTTTCCACACGTGAAGCATGTGATGACTCCACCTCGGCCTCTTCCTCTACTTCTGGTACGAGGAAATGTGTTATAATCAGCGCATCCTCCGCCCTGTTCTGTCTGCTGCCTTCGTTGTTCAGCGTGCTGGCCTCGCTGTGAACTTCCACCTCTTTCCATTCTAGTCTAAGGATTTTTCCAGTCATCCTTGGATTTCTGGAACCTATCTTGGGCAACTGACTTACCTTTCGGCTGGCTCCTACCTCAGCCTCGCTATGCTGGTTTATGGCTCAACTTCTCTTCAACTTTCAATTCCATCTGATACGCATCCTCCACCATTCTGATGGTTGTCATACTCATCTCATCTTGGATATCGTATCTCAAGACATTCATATACCTGGAAACTTTTTCATCATCTCTCTCTCGATGACCTGCTCTGATATTTAGCTTGTAGAATTCCTCAGTATACTCCTTTACTGTCATCAGCTTCTGTCTTAGGTTCTACATTCTCCTAAACAATGTGATTTGATAATCCCTTGGGATGAACTTTGCCTTCATCTTTGCAATCATTCGATCCCAGATTTTAATCTTTTGCTTGCCTTTGTAGTGTCTATCTGCTTGAAGCTCATCCCACCACAATGTTGCGTGTCCCTTCAATTTCGTGACAGCATGCCTAACCTTCTTATCTTCTTCGATATCTTCATAATCGAAGTAAGTGTCAAGAGCTCTAATCCAATCTAGTAGCTCTTCTGCATCCAGATTCCCTTCATAAGTCGGAATGTCCATCTTTTTTTTCGAACTCATCCAGGCGATAGCTTTAATTAATCGCTCATTGGCTGCATCTTCGGCTGCAACTTCTCCTTGTTGTTCAACTTCAACTTCGCCTTCGGAGTCATTCAGATCTCCAGCACTGGCTGTGCGTCTCTGCGTTGCTTTCATATCTTCTAATCTCACTCAGAGATCATGTATCTGCCTCTCCATTTCTAGATTCTGGGCTTGTCTCCCTCTCCCTCTCTAGTTTCCCCTATCCTCTGGATCAGGTGATTGTCTTTCTCTCCTCGGCGGCATGGTGAATTCTTCTTTTCTTCTCTGCTACAGAAAACAGAGAATTTTTCTCGCTCTGATACCACTCTGTTGTGTATCAGAGTGCTCCTTCTCTTCTTCACTCCTCTTGCCTGAAATATACAGACAAGAAATCAACTCTGATACCACTCTGACATAGCGCGCACCCTCACGGGCACGTCCGCTCACACAGGACCTTCCTCTCTTCTCGGCCCGAAGAACTCAAAGGTTCTCCTAATTCCCTATCGAGAATCTTCCTACCCACAGATTCTCTTCGTCGCGCGATCCCCTTCCTTAACTTCTCGGAGGATCAAAACTCGCGACTTCATGAGTTCAAAGGTTGAACACTGGGTTCTCAGATCCCCGAGACCCGATGGTTAGTCAACTCGCTGACTTTTCCCTGAGGGATTTCGCTACTCACGATAGCAAACTTTTGGTTCTCCAACCTCCGATATCTGAGGCACCAAAACTCCGATACGCACGTAAGAATTGACCCATACACACCCGTCACTTCTATCGGGACTTTTGCGCTATCGCGATATCACCACTCGCGACTTCGCTACTCGCGAGGTTGAATAACTTCCACGTCGACTCCCGAGGTCCGAGATGTCGAAACTCGCGACCTCGCTCCCTCGCAACTTCGCTTCTCACGAGATCGAATAACTTCTACGTCGACTCCCGAGGTCCAAGATGCCAAAACTCGCGACCTCATTCCCTCGCGACTTCACGATTTCCGTGGCCAAGTTCTCGATCCTTTTCTCACGAGGCTCTGATGCACAATCCCACGTGTGGATCCAATGGTCCTCCCACGATCTGGATCCAACGGCTATTCACCTTCTCGCTTCTCGTGTCCTCGTGACTTTGAATACCAATGCTTGGGCTCTCACCCAGCGAGCTCCCGAGTTCGCGAGACCTCTCGATCTCTGACACCTGTCCTCTTCAAATGGATGGCTCACAGCCTCCTCGCCACTTCGCCGCTTCATGTCCTCACGCCTCATGACTTTTAATGCCAATTTCTCAACCCTTCCACTTACGAGTTCCCGAGATGCGAGGTGCCACCTGTCCACTTGCCAACTCCTGTAGGTCCACCCTATCCTCAGAGTAGTCGAGATATTGCTTGTCATAATATCGCGATTCTCCTTACCAAACTTAGGACACTTTCCTCCCAAGGTCTTGATAGGCGATCTCGTGAACAATCCAACGGCCCTGACCAACTTGGATCAACGGTGTTGCCCCTCCTGAGCTTTGAGTCTTCTCCACGTCTGCGTTGTAACTACCTTGTACCTCTGGGAGATCCCATGGCTCTCAGAACTTCGTGAAATCTCTTCCAAAGATTTTGTTCGTCCATTCTCCCCTTGAGGATTCTGCGAAATAAAGAAGTGTCTCCCCACGAGACTCGTTTTCTCGCTCGCCAACCTGCAACGTTTTCCTTCGACTTCCAACGACAGCTTCCTGCGTTTAGCCTTCATTGATTTCAAAGGTCTATTCCTCCTGATCTTTTTCACAACTTCAATCTTCAGAAAGAAAGCTTGCACGCACTCCTTGCGAAAAATATCCAATCATGTCTAAGTGTTGGAGTCACTCGACTCTGCGCACTCCTGCAGCAGCATTCTCCCAAATATTATGCTCAGAACTACAACTCTGAGACTTAGCTCGGCCTGCACACTCCTTGCACGGCTTCAACAACCCACTTCCACTTCTGGGAGAATGAGAACAAAAATTAAACTACTGAGCCTCCATCAACGCACTCCTTGCGGATGAATTTCGACTGCACCCCTTGCAGGAATCTCATGGATTAGATAGAGAAACAATTGAACCTCACTCTCTCTCCCTTTCAGACTTCAGTTTGAAACATGAAATCACATGCACAGCATATACAAAGCAAATGCATAACCAGAAAGCAAACATTCATGAGCATAACATCAATACATAGAGAAAAGAACACGAACCATGAATTTGAATCAAAGCTCCCTTCTATTAATTCAAATGCCTGCACATGGGTATTCTTCATACAATATTCTCTGCTTGCTCTTCTCTTCTCCTGGGTTGATAATATCACAATGCACAGTGAGGGTGTCTATATCCGTTTTCCCTCTCGAACTCTAAACTATCAAATCTAGACTTAAAAATCCTATCTACCAGCATTAACTTAGTTAAATGCCGACTATCTACCAAAGGACGAGAGATTAAAGGCTCAAGATCCAATACAATATACAAATTCACCTTCATAAATGGTTCATTAAAGACTTGCGCTACAATCCCAAAGCACTTCAAAAATTTGGGTTTGTTTATCCAGCTGATCTCCGCTTGATGTGTTGGCTCGCTTGATGAGTTAGCGATGCTCCTGCAACACCTTTCCTACATGCTTCTCAATTGTATCTAACTTCATCTGAAGTGTCGTTGGCATGCCAAGTTTCCAACTACATATATTTCATATAACTTGTGGTTTCTCTTTCTCATTTTTTGGATGTAATGGATCAATAAATGGAAATTTTGAGACCCAATCTAGTTGGAAGCTCTCCCTATGTCCCATTGGCCCTTTTGTATTTTCGGTGAATTGGTTGTGTTCTTTTCCAATGAAATATTTTCGACATTTGTACTACCAATTTCTGGTGAAAATGCATTTATCTCACTTTGATCACCGGAGGAACATATTTCCTTATCTATTATTTGGATATTAGATGCATTCTCACAAGAGTTGAGATCGCTTTCAGTGATAGGTTGCTCAAAAGAGCTCGAAGCATGAAGAGAATGTGGATCCTTGGATTGAGGTCTTTGAAAATATAATGATAGATCATTTTGTCTTGATCTTTTCTTCCCAGGATCGGTGTTTGACATCTCAATAAATATTCCACAATTGAAATTTCAAATTGATCTAGAAGCCAAAAGTGAAACCTGCAAGAGAAATAATATAAAATTAGTAAAATTCCTACCAAGTATAGAATATTCAATTTGAATGAAGCTACTCTAATACTTTCTCCCAAATTTCTCGTCATGTAACCAACAGGATAACTTTATCTTGTTCATTTGAAAAAATGAAAGATCTACATTTCATTGCTTTTCAGCATTCCAATGTTTGAATTGATTGACAAGTTTGAAAGTAAATTGTCACCTGCTTATCA